>VDFB02062844.1:0-14893 GCA_007258455.2 Sequoia sempervirens
CCCAAAGTTAAGCCATTCTTTTGGACATTTTCAACTTACGTTTGATCTTTTTTTTGTTTTGCACATGATTTTGCCTCTCTTTGGTCTACAATATTTGGCGTTCAACAAATTTGATGGGCTCACTGATGAATCCATTGAAGAGCCTAATCAAAACTGAAGGAAAGGTTTTGGAGGTGACTAACCCTAATTTCAACTTTTAGATGGTCAAAACCTGAGCGCCCCTGGCTACCTGGGGTGCCCATCCTTGCCAGAGTTTTTTTTACATGAACTTCAACTTTCAAATTTGACCTTCTCTGTTCCTCAAGATCTATTCTCCATTCAATCTGAATTTTGCGGGTGCCTGATGAATTCGATGATCTAGCTGAGACATCCACCGGATAGCTGGAAGAATTATAAAGAAGATGAGCATATTTAGAAACCCTAATATTTGAATCTGACCCTCCAAAACCCTAGGCGCCCTTGGCTAGCTGGGGCGCCCAAGATTCCAGAGATAGAATATTTTTTGATGATTTTCATGATTTTCAGTTTGCTACTTTGATGAAGCTTCTCTGTTCAATCCACAATCTTGGCTGACTGATTGATCCGATGGACCTATTGCTGGATTCGCTACGGAGCCGGAGGAATTATGAGCAAGATAATTTAGAAGCACAAACCCTAACAACAGCATCTGATTGTAATGACCCCTTTTTAGTGGAAGCACTCAAACCTGCATCTTGCACTCAAAGTGTTTCCTAAAGAGACATTAGTAATGTTAGAGACAATAAATTTCAGTGATAATATCTAGTAAGATCAAGAGGATATAAATATTTCACTCTTGCCAAAGGAATATTCTTTCTTTTGCATCACTCACTATGAATGATTCTTCTAATATATTTGATAAGTATATGAGGGTAGATATTAAATGTCCTTCAAGATCCCATAGATTGAATTCTATTATACCATTTGTCATAATAGTGAGTGAATAGAGTCATTATGACTTATAAGGCCCAATAATTGCTGCCAGCATCATTATTGGATAATCGTAAATTATATGTTATATACATATATATTATCAGGTACATGATATGTGTGCCCACCACCCATGAGGCACTTATGAGTATCTCCCTCTATATATATATAAATATAACTAAATATATATTCATTAATTGTCAATATATTTATCAACATATATAGAAAACATACTATACTTGATATACTTATATTAAATATATATATATATATATTAAATATCTATGACAAGCACCAACCATTCCAACATGCATTTATTGTCACTTACTTACCCTTTATTATTTTTTTAACATAAATTGTAATTATCTATTTTATCACAAACAATTGCTCACTTGTATCTTTGATATATTTATCAACTTATAATATGTATCTTAAAGGTACTTCCCTGATCTGCAGATCCTGACCTTCAGTCAACAATTATATGTAATGGAGACTTCTCAGCCCGTAATGTAGAAGGCCCCTCTCAGTCAGCGATGGTAACTTTTTACCGAATCTAGCCTCCTCTTATTCCATGCTACTGTGATCCTTCCTCTCTCTTGCAATGACTACTTGACAACTGATATCTCTCTATCTCTTGTTCCTTGGTCAACAAGGAGATGTTTGTATTTTCTAGCGGTCGATGATTTCTTGTTCTCTTCTATTCCTTCAGCCACGGTGGCACTTCCTTCTATAGCATGTACTCCTTTATTCTTATTCCTAATCGATGCTCCTATATTCCTTGGGTTTACTCTGCACACCTCCCCCCTCTATTGGATGTCTTTCCTTCCTTATATAGTCTTGGAGTGGACATGGTGTGAGAGATTGTGTCTCACAATCATGCCTATTCAACCTCCCAATGATGCATGTGCCTTTTGGAGGAGTCACTACCACCAGGAGTTTACCATAGTTTGTAGAGATAATTAACGTTGTTTTCTTAATCCAGATTGTTGACACCTCTTTCCCCTTGTCATTACGGCATAAGCTTTGTTAGTAATAGCGTTGCTTGCTTTGACGTGGATTGTTGTCCAACCCCGCTATGAAGAGCCTGAATAGCTTCCTGTCAGTTGTTGACTCTCAAGGAGGGATAAATGACTACTATGTGCCAGGCGTCGATCAAATCCGCTAAAATGGCGATAATGCCCAACTGTGTATTGGAGCCCCCATATGATGTCGATGGCTCACCAAGAGCTGAACTTTCCTATGGTTTGCGACTGGTAATGAAAGTTACCCTTTCAATACCGATTACTATGGATAGAGTCAACCAATGCATCTTTAGACAATGTCTCGAGCCATCAGCTAATTCACCCAAATATCAATGTGAAACAGCAGTGGCGTAGGAGAATGTAAAGTTCTATGTATTATATTTCACATTAAAGTATTATATGTCTCTTCTTATCCAATGAAACGATAACCATAATTATTATTATTTTATAGATTAGTCTCATCTATGTATTTTAATATTTACGATGATAATGTTAGTTTTTCTTATTTTATTATTTATAATGTTATATAATATTAGATTGCAATTACTTGTATTTAGTTTCTTGTGCCAATATTTTGCAATTATAACACTATCTTGATAATTGTAATTATACATTTGTTAATATATATATATATATATATATATATATATATATATATTTGTACTCTATCATTTATTTATTCGCATTTATATTGTAACATGTATTGTTTTTACGTATTTACACTTCAATGCTTAGTAATTTTAGTGTCTTAATTCGGGGACGTGACACTGATAGCTTGAAATGATGGGTGCCCCTGGCTAGCAGGGGCGCCATAACTCTCCAATGTTAGAATTTATTTTCATTTTTCAACTTTTGCTTCGCTCTCTGTTCACTGCTCCGCGCCTGGCAACTACATTCACCTTTGACTATGCATTGAATGTCGGAGACTGAAAATATAGCCAAGGCATGAATAGCTAGGCGCCTTGACTAGATTGGGGCGCCTAGCTTCTCCAGAGTTGACAAAATTTCACCATTTTCAAGATTTTCCAGCTTCCCTCTGTTCTCCGTTTCATGAACATCTTTCACTGTTTCTCAATCTGTGTAGTGCTCGAGACCTTGAATTTGACACCTGGCAACGGAGCCTCCTCCATTAATGCCCCTGGAGCTCCTGTTTAAGCTTCTGAAAAAGCAAAATAGACCCACCAAAGAAAAACTGATCTTTTCACGATTCTGACTGGGCCAGCCAGATTAGGAAGTATTTTCAACCAATCAAAATCAGTTTGAGCCCTAAAAGCAGAAATTCTATTTTTAGAAAATTTTACCAGTATCCATTTGAGAAAAAACCCAAAAAAGTCTATTTTTAGAAATTTTCCTAAAATGTAGGGTCGAAAAACTGAGATGTGGGTTGTGTAGATAAGGTCGCTCTGAGTAGACCCAGATCGTCATATTTTGTGAATTTTGAGTTTTTGACCTACATGTGTGACATAAAAATTTCCATTTTCTGACCTTTTTGACAATTTTTGACAAGAATTTTACCATTTTACAAAATGCCTAAGTGTTGCAAAAATTTTAATTTGCGGTACAACAATGTTAAATATTTTTCCATTAGATAATAAAGACCTGATAGTACAAAAGAAGAGAGCAACTCTTTGAGCTATTATTATTCCAATAAATTTTCCTTGATTTTGCACACAAGTGGATGATGGAGGTAAAAACATTAGTGGACTTTGAGTTGAGAATTTGAGAGATTATAGGTACAAGTTTCAACGGAAAATGAAAGCACGAGGAACATTCCCTTTCAATGGGACAATTGTTGCTGAAATTTATCTAGATCATTAAAGAGAAAATATATGAGGCTTGCTTTGGGAGGGATTAAGATAAGCCCACAAGACTAGGGCTTGACTTCTCTCAAGGCATGTATTAGTTTGCCTAACACATATTTAACATGCATGGAATGCTACACTATATATGTTTGTTGTACCCAAAATAAATTTTTGCTTCAATAAGGCATTTTGATCAAAATGATCTAAATCATGTAAAATTGTTGTCAAAAGTATGTTTTAGGTCAAACAAAACATAGGATTTTTGTGGGTTTATGTCAAGGAAGATACTTGCAAATTTCTAAAAATTTGAAAATTAGAGTTTCGTATCCCTATTTTTAGGAAATCCCATAAAAATAGGACCTTTCCAAAATTAGTTGAAAATGATTTTGATAGGATAATTTGACTTCAGGATCACACTGGTCAAGTCAAAATCACCAAAAAGTTTGTTTTACTCTAGTGGGTCTACTTCATTTTCCAGGGAGAAAAGCTAGGACCTCCACAACCACTAATGGCAGATGGCCAGTACCAAGTGTCGAAATCTAAGCCTCAAAAGCTTCAAGGAAGAATCCATGGCAAAAGATGCTCGAAAAGATGCTCTACGATGGAGGGGATTTTCAAAAGTGAAAAATGTTGAAAATATTCTAAGTCCGAATAATGCATGCCTTGCTACAAGAAAGATGCTATGAAGTCAATGCCTTAGCCATTTTTCAAGCACCCATACACGCAGCATGGTGAAAGCAATTGCTACAGTGAATACGTTTGCGTCGTCGACAACAGTGATCAAGTCAGTTGAGCTACAATGGTAAACGCGAAGTGCGAAGAGGTGAAGATCTTAAAGGAAATGATGGAGTTGCAATCAAAAGAGCCCCTACTGACCAGGGGCGCCCATGAGTTCAAGAGGTCAAAGGCAGTCATCAAGTTTTGCCAAGACAGTCATCTCCTTTATAATTTTGCTAGCTTTCCAACGCATCATCAAGCAGGTTCACCTGATTCATCGATCACCGAAAACGGAGGCGAAGACAGAAGATGTTGAAAGCAAATAGCATTAAAGATAGCAATCAAAACATAAAAAAGGTGCCCCTGTAGCTCAGGGGCACCCAAGAATGAGACTATCTAGATGTCAATTTTTGAGTAAGCTTATCTCCAAGTGATCTCCCCGGCGTCAGCTCAGCTTTGCAACAAACATATTTGCCAATCTGCAAGACACATCAAACGACGGCAACTATTGATTGTTCGAGCATATAAAACGGAGGGTAAATCAGTGCATATCGAGGCAAAAGCGCCCCTACTGGCCAAGGGCGCCCTTCATTTTAAGTCACCTGTTGAACTTTTCAGCAACTGCTTTCTTCAAGCCATATGTTATGTATCCTTTCAGCTCTGCGACCAATCCAGTTGCAAGCTCACAAGACCTGTCAAGCATTCACAAACAAAGATCAAGCAAAAAGCACCAAATGCAGAGGCAAGATGAAAGACATGAAAAATTGGCTAAGTGTTAAGGAAATTGCACCTTCCTAGAAATAGGTGCCCAACTTTTTGAGCAGCCAAATGCAATCTTCAAGCTCCGTGACCTTCCTTCTCCATTTTGATCAATCTCAGCAATGACACTATCACCAAGTTCAACAGATAAATCAAACATCTGACGGCGAAGATCAAACTGTGGTTGTTCGTGAAAGGTTGCAAACTGAAAATGACAACACAAAAGGTCAAAGGCGCCCCTACAGGCCAGGGACGCCCATACTTTTGGGATCCCTAAATCAACTTTCACGAGCTGCAAGGCCAGTCATTCATTCCAGTACTGAACCGGTTATCCATTCCATATTTTAGCACGTTCACTAGAACCATCAGTCATCGGAGATCTCAAATCAAGGCACCGAAGGTAAAAATGGAAGAAATGAAAAGCATCCAAGAAAATGACTAAGTCTAATGCAAAATGCACCCTTTTGGGAAAAGGCGCCCAAGAATTGGAGGCATTAGATTCAGGTTTTTAGCTTTACAACTCCCAAGCACACTTCTTCAAAGTTCATCAAACTCTACGATGAATCTATCAATAGCACTTCAGGATCAACCGAACAACCGGAGTCAAGGATCAAATGGAGGCATTTCATCACAAAAAAGAAGGAATGTAAAAATGCGCATGTGCCTCAGATTGTTCCCATCGGCCCTCATCAATTGCAAAGTGGACGGTTCTTTAGAATGGAAAGATTCAAAGGCGAAGCAAAGCAGAGTGTCTACAAGAATTTTGATCCAAGTTGATCTTCACGAAAGAGGAGGAAAAATTATTCAAAGACGACATGATTGAATATTATCGGGTTTTGGTTCCTTTCTAGCTTGGCGTCAATTCCAAAACAACGTTGGGTGTTGGATGGAGGAATATTCGACCGCCAAAGACTCATTCCAAGATGATCTTATGACAAACCATCATATATGTGCCAATCACATAACATCTATAATAGGAGCCTTGACCAACTATATGTGCAATAATTATTATGGGTTGCAATCAGGAAGATTATTTAGGCAATGATTATATTTAGCAATAATCAATCCTAACTAAAAGTCATGACCGTTGAATAGTCATCACAATCTAGAAAGGTGTGTCTCTTATAGGTGAGACATAGTCAAATAAAAAGGTATTAAGAAGTGAAGGGAAGGGATGAACCAGATGGAAATATATATATATATTTTACATAGCAGATTTCATACGATGCATTAATCCATCCATATCAGCATATTACTAGCTTTCACCAATACATGTGAGTATAATAACCAGATCCAACAATAGGCTGAAGGTTACTCTTGGAAAGATTAAGGTTTATCATTGACATTATAGATCCTTGGGCCCATTTGTATATCCTGATTTGTGAGATTTAAGGGCATTTTAACAATCAAATCATAAGGGACATTACAGTTGTCTGAACAGTATCGTGTGCCCAGTCAATCTTCAAGGTTTTCAGAATGCAATTCTCCCAAGTTGAATACAAGACCATAACAGTCTTACTCCATGACTTCCTGAAAACAGTTGACACTGATCTGCATCGGGCACAACCAAAGGTTGATTTGGACAGATTGGCAGGCATAAACACTCAAAGTCCACAGGTTCCATATGGTTTCACCTCGTATATCTAATAGCCTTCCAAGGCCAGTTTAGAGGGTTGAAAACCATTGGAGCTCTATGTGTGCAGCGAGTTCATGTGCATCTCTCACAGCCAGAGTGTTCACAGTCAACTTAGCGATTTCATCATACAACACTCTTTCATTGAGAAGAATCAAGAAAAGTGTCAAAAGCGCAAAAGCTACGGGAGAAACAGAGGTTATCACTCCAGTTACAGAGCCGCCAAAGTTACCAATCAATTCCTTGCCAATATCAAACGTGAAGATGGTGACTACGTAAGTCTCAGTGACATGCAAACGAAGTTTCAGGACCTCATCTGTAGCAGTTTCTGCGGTGACCCAGCTGGTTGCAAGTTAAGTCAAATCGCTGTCATGTCAACAAGGCTGGACGACACAGCTGCAAAGAAGATTGGATATCAAGAGCAGATTGCGATTGGTGAGGAGATGCTGCAACGACACGTCATCATCTTGCAAAGCATCAGTTGTCCAGAAGCAGAGACAGTCAACGACTGGTTAGAGGAATTGTTGACTCGAGGTGATGAAGTGTAAAACACTCAGTTAGGACGCCCCACCCTCCAAAATAGCATTTATGACAACAAGAGTTAACTTGATTACTCTTTCCAAGTTAACTCATTGTCCCACTGATTATGGATGTCTATTTCCGCTAATTATGGATGTCTATTTTGGAGGCAGTTTTCTATTTAGAGTTCTCTTTTAGTTTAGATTTAGTTAACTGAATTAGACTTCTAGTTAATTGTTAGGTTACCTACTTTTAGACATAGGAATAAATCTTGCAGATTGGCAAGAACTCATTGTTAACTCAAGGAGATTTTAGGGTTGCCTACTCCTTTGAGCTTCTATAATTAAGATCCTTTGCTCATTATTTTGTAACTTTTATGACTACACAAAATCATTGTGTTGTGCCATTAAGCTTGCAAGTCAATATCTGTTCACTCTTGGATGAGAGTTATTTGGTTAGATCGCAATTGTGTATGATTTTGTACCTTTGCTGTCCCAAATCTGTGTAAAGCGTGAGTGAGATTGAAGAAATAAATCAAAAGGAATATGCAATTTGATCCAAAGTTTCAAGATCTATCAACGTCTGTTTTTATAATCTATTGTTTCAATCTACCCCTTGGACAGGCGTCGACACCTCCTTGGGAATTTGGAGATTAATAGTTATCGTTTGATGTTGTTTAATGATCTAGATTTCAGCCTACTCTTTGGACAAGTGTTGACACCTCCTCAGGAATCCTATTATCCAGTTTATCATTCTTTGTTATTTCTAGTAATCTAAGTCTCGGCCTACACCTCGAACAAGTGTCATCAGCTCCTTGGGAATCCTAAGATTCAGCCTACCATACGAGTGTTTGCTTGCATAAGACCTTATTCTAGCGTAGATCTAAAAGTTCAGAGCTTTCAGATGCATTCTGAGAGACGGTCGGCCCAAGTGATCCAACCATCCCATTCCCGCTCCTATGCCCTCTTGCTCTGTTTATCTTGAGGAAATAGGATAGATTAAAAGATATCTTAGTTGCAATTAAGATCTGCAGAAACCAGA
Organism: Sequoia sempervirens; assembly: GCA_007258455.2. Classification (NCBI taxonomy): domain Eukaryota; kingdom Viridiplantae; phylum Streptophyta; class Pinopsida; order Cupressales; family Cupressaceae; genus Sequoia; species Sequoia sempervirens. The sequence goes on from VDFB02062844.1 coordinate 8,442, forward strand.
GAAAACCTTAGCTGCAACGCATTGTGCTTTATGCACCCTTGTGCCCTGCCGCTGAGTAAAAAGATAGGAACATTAGTTTATTTTACTTTTTATGCAAACATCAGCAAAAAGCGAGAGCTTCCCCTCCTAATTTGAAGAGCAGTTACTACACACTGTGCATAGTTGTTCGTTTCCAATAAGCACTCTAGAGGTGATAATTGAAAGGCCAACAATGTCTAAAGCATTCCTGCACTGCTATTGTTTCATGCCCTTGAAAATGTAGCACATTGAAATGTAAATAAATGAGAAAATAAATAAAGAAATATAATATATATATATATATATTAGCAATTTTAATATAATTATAATTATCAAGATAATATTATAATTATAAATATAAGTAATTACCATTTAAATATTAGAATCCTAAATATTATTCGAACTATAAATACTGACAACTTTTAATTATTGTAATATATAAATATATTACAATTAAATATAATACAATTTATAATCGATAATTTAAAAGAAACTAATATAAATAATAATAATAATATATATATATATATTTGGAAGAGTATTTTGAGGAAGCAGCCCTAAGCTCGTTCCCTCTCAAGCCTCGTTGGTGGAAACGTTATGTGGATGACACCAATGTGTGTTGGCCTCATGGGCGCGATCAACTTGAACTTTTTCACTCCCACTTAAATAATTTGGTTGATTGCATTCAATTTACCAAGGAACTTGAGTCTAATAATCAACTCCCTTTTCTTGATATCCTCATCATTAGAAAGAAGGATGGCTCCCTTGCTCATTGTGTGTTTAGAAAATCCACCCACACTGACCTCTACCTGCATGCCTCCTCGCATCACCATCCCACCCAAAAATATAGTGTCCTCCAAACCCTTTCAACCCAAGCCTTTCGTATCTGTGATAAGGATCACATCAATCAAGAGCTATCCCACCTCTACCAAGTTTTCAAGCTTAATGGCTACTGTAACAAGCAAATCATGAAAGCCTTCAACCTTGCCAAAAGTAGAGTGAATCCCATACCCAAACCTATTAGACCCGAAGCCTCCCGATTTGCCACACTTCCTTATTTTGAAGGCCTCTCCAATAAGATGTCTAAAATCCTTACCAAAAAAGGTAGATCTTGCGCTTTCAAGCCCATCTCCACCACTATAAATCTCATCTCTTCTACCAAAGACCCCTTACCTCCTCTTCTCCACCCTGGCATCTACAAAATTGATTGCTCCTATGGCATCCCTTACATCGACGAAACGGATCAATCGATTAGCACTAGACTCAAGGAGCATAGTGCCGACATCAAACATGACCAGGTCGCCAAGTGTGCCCTAGCTGAACACTCCACCACCACTAAGCACCACATTTGCCTTGAGAACGCCCAAGTGATGGTCAAAGAAGAAAATTACTTCAAAAGGAAACTCCAAGAAGCCATCACCATTAAAAACCATACCTCCAATCTCAATCGTGACGAAGGATGGCACATAAGCCCAGCCTAGCAACCCTTCCTAAACTCCCTTCATTTGAACCCCCCACCCTAGATCTCCTTCCCCATTTTTTCCTTCTGGCCCCTCCCCCTTCCCTCTCTTTCTCCTCCTTTTCATTCCTTTTCTCTTATGTGCCCTCCCTTTCTTCGCTTTTTAGTGTGTTGCTTTTTTCTCAATTGTGTCCTTTTGTGATTTGTATCCTTATTGTGTGTATTTTTTTTCCATGTTTCTTTACCATTAATTTATTGCATTCATATATTTTTATCCATCCTTCCTCTTTTGCATTTGTCTTGTTTTTGTTGTATTTATGTATTTTTATTTTTTGTTCTTTGGTGTACTTAGTTTTTTGGGCTCATACTTCTACCCCCCTACTGTTGCTTGTTTAGTCTATTTTTTTTCTTTTTTTCTTGTTGTCTTTACTCTTTTGTTTCTTTCTTTATTTTCTCTTTTTGCTCCTTTCTTCTTTATTTTTCTTGCTTTTAGTTGATAGTTAGATAGGACGTTAGATTTAATTCTATAATATATATATATATTTCAAATTGATAATATTTATATTCTTATTCTTTATATAAACTCTCAAGAAGAAAATATATATATTTTCTTGTTCTTCATTTATATTATTTTCTTTTTTAATAAATATATATATATATATATTCTTGTTCTTTATTTTATTTCTTTCTTTACATTCATTTACTTCTTTTTTCTTGTTTTTATTTATATTTTTATCTTTTTCTTCTCTTATTATGTTCATTGTTTTATTATTATTTTTTGCTTAGATATATATTTATTTTAGATATATAATTCTTTCTTCTTAATTTTTTTTTTTTTTTGGTCAGTAATACGAGTGTTTTGTATTGCTTTCGAAATAAAACGTTACAATATCATTTCCAATTTATCTCCTTTAGACCAAAAACTTCTGAAACCCTAAAGATCTTGCCCTGAGGCACAATAACATGCATAAACAAAACCATTTCACTGTCCCCGTACTTCTACCATCATTCTGTATTTTTCATCGTTTCAAAAAGACAACTATAAACTTTTAACAGTGTCTTAAAACAAAACAAAGAGCCCCCATTTATTCATGTACAGTTTTGTCACTTTCAACAACTAACTTAACCATCTAACAGTTAAAAACTAGCAAAAAAACTAGAAAATTTCGCCATCTTCATTTTCCACTACCCGGTTCCTTCTTCACCTTGCCCTTTGCTTTCACCTTCCGCTTCTGCTGGTTTTCCTTTGCTTTCTCTATCCGCTCCATTTCCGCCTTCACTTCAGCAATGAAGGCTTCAACTTTCATTAGTTCAATGAAGAGCTTCAACGCCTTCCATCCAAGCCGAACTTCTTCTCTGCACCGTGCTTTGAACCTTCCCTTTGGCCAGCGAATAACAGGTATGCAAGCAACAGGATCCTTAAATTCTTCTATGTCTATTCCTTCATTAATGTCTAACCCAACACCTGGAACAACCCATTCAAAAATACTCTCCATCCCAACCAAGAAATCCTCATGCACAAGCCTTACCAACACTTCCCTAACAGTTTCACTGTTTCGCCAAGGTCCAAGCCCCATGCTGCAATCATGGAGTACACATCCATGTTCATTTTGTATCTATGTTTGAGAATCCCAAAATCCCTTCCCAAAATCATTCTCACACACTTCACCAGTCTTTCATCTTCAATGAGGAACATTCCCATTAGCCGTTACACAGATGCATCCCCATAAAAAGGATTAAGTTGTCGTTTGGAGAGGAAAGTGAAATTTGCCTCCATTATTGCCCTATTTACCACCGTCGACACTACAACTTCCGCTCCTCGTCTTTCTCGTTTCCTCACCTAACACAAATGAGATAAGCAAGACCGATGGCCAAGGATTTAACTCACCTTGGTTGCCACACTCTGATTTTAATGCCTCAACATACTAAGATGCCACCACCACCTTTTCTAACCATTCTCCCATCTTTTCAAATCTACTTCAATCTGAAGCCTATCATATCTAATTAATGCACTGTACTCCCACTTCCAAAGCTTAATCTGCCAACTCCACATTCATTAAATCTTCTAAATTTAAATCCCCAACTTGCCTAAATGTTAAGGCCCATTTCGAAAGGACATCAACTTCAACGTTCCTCAATCTCCTAATGTGACTAACTGTAAAATTTTCACATGAATTTAACTCTTCTCTTATTTTCTCAATTACATTTTGGAGATGCCATGCATTTATCGACCCTTTTATCACTACTTGAATAATAATTAAAGAGTCTCCTTCTAAATGTATTTTTGTGGCTCCTGAACTTTTTCCAAGCTTAATCGCCATTAAAGCTGCCATGGCTTCAACTATATTGTTTGTCCCTTCATCTAACTTCTTCACTCCTAAAGCCATAACATCACCTTTCCAATCTCGAATTATGAATCCAGCCCCTAATAGTCCACGATTCCCTTTTGATGCCCCATCAAAATTAATTTTCCACCATCCTTCCAATGGTTTTTCCCAAGTCACCACATGAAACACATTAGAAGCTGGTTTAACCCTACTAGGCCCCATAATGGGCCCTTAATTTTTAATTTATTCTTTTTGTGTATATGTACATAATATCATGTGTATGCTTAGTTTATTATATGTATGTATGTATGTATGTATGTATGTATGTATGTATGTATGTCTATACATACATACATACATACATATATATACATATGTATATATATACATATACATGTATATACACATGTATACATATGTGTATATATATACATATGTATATGTATACATCTATATAAACATATGTATACATGTGTATATACATTTATCTACACATGTATATACATTTATCTACACATGTGTATGCATATGTGTATGTGTCTACACATGTATAGATATGTGTATACACATGTATACATATAAATTTGTATATATATATATATATACATATACATATGTATATATATATATATATATACACATATGTATACATATGTGTCTATATATATATCTCCTTTCCTTTCTGCTTTATTTTTTGAATTTCCTTGTATTTCATTTTACATTATTTTCCTCTCATTCATTTTTCTTCTTTTCTAATTGTTCGCCTCTCATTTTTTTGTTCTAATTTATTTGCAAGTTGGGGCACCCTTGACCACTTTTAACCCCACATTTTCTATTGATTTTTTAATTTGCTCTACCCCCCTCTCCCTCACCTCTTTCCTTTACAAGGCCATATCTGCACTCCAATTCTTCACTTTCCTCTTCTTGATGATGGATCACTGAATGTGATCTGAAACGTCGATCTAAAAACATACACAATTGAATCCAATAGTTTGCTCTAATACTACATCGACTATGGAAAAATCATACCAACTAATACTTTATTATTAATTTTAATGGTTTTTCAAGATGATATTTTATTTTAAGTTTAAAGTGGCGACTAAAGTGCACAAGTAAATTCAAAAGGGGGGTCACTTTTAGGGTTTGCAATAAAATAAAAGGAAAAGAAAATACATTGAATATTTTCCCTCAAAACAAGGTATAAGAGGAGGGTTGGTGAAGAAAACGGGAATATTCTGAACATTTTATCAAAACCTATTTTCTTTGTGAGACAACTTCATTCATCTCAAACACCTTAGATGAAACCCTAAGCTAAGATTGGTTTCAGTCGTAAAAAATCTTACCTAGCCAATACAGCGTGATTCATTCAAAGTCACAATCTGTGTTGAAAGTTGTAGAATAAGAGAATGGACTAAAACAATTTATCTTTCCTAGAATTAGGAAGTTTACAGGTTATGATATTGCTATAAGGATTCAACCGTGCAGTTTTTGAGTCAAACTCATTGACCCATGTTTCATGAGTAATGGTTCACAAGAACCCATCTCTCATGATAATGAATGGTCCACTTAGCACTCATTGCATCTAGGTGATGCTCACAGAGGTGAAGCACTCGGCCGTCCTAGGAGGTCACCCATCCTAGTATTGCTCCAGCTCAAGCGCGCTTAACCAGAGAGTTTCCCCCAAAGTTAAGCCCATTTAGCTTGCAACCCCATTTGCAAAACCTTCAGCAAGTGTTGTGCCTTATGAACCATTCATTATAGAGCCCCTTTAGCTCATCAAATGATAAGTAGGAGGTATTTTCCACAACGTGTCAAATTATGATATTGCTATCAGGATTCAACCGTGTAGTTTTCGAGTCAAACTCATTGACCCATGTTTGATGAGTACTAGTTCACAAGAACCCATCTCTAATGATAATGAATGGTCCACTTAGCACTCATTGCATCTAGGTGATGCTCACAGAGGTGAAGCACTGGGCCGTCACGGGAGGTCACCCATCCCAGTATTGCTCCAGCTCAAGCGCGCTTAACCCGAGAGTTTCCCCCAAGGTTAAGCCCACTTAGCTTGCAACCCCACTTGCAAAACCTTCAGCAAGTGTTGTGCCTTATGAACCATTGATTATAGAGCCCCTTTAGCTCATCAATTGATAAGTAGGAGGTATTTTCCACAGCGTGTCAAATTATGATATTGCTCTAAGGATTCAACCGTGTAGTTTTCAAGTCAAACTCATTGACTCATGTTTCATGAGTAGTGGTTCACAAGAAACCATCTCTCATGATCATACTACATGGTGACCTCACGGGACGGCCCAGTGCCTTATCTCTCATGAGTTTGACTCAAAAACTACACGGTTGCATCCTGATAGCAATATCATAATTTGACACGCTGTGGAAATTACCTCCTACTTATCAATTGATGAGCTAAACGGACTCTATAATGAATGGTTCATAAGGCACAACACTTGCTGAAGGTTTTGCAAATGGGGTTGCAAGCTAAGTGGACTTAACCTTGGGGGAAACTCTGTGGTTAAGAGCACTTGAGTTGGAGCAATACTGGGATGGGTGACCTCCCGGGACGGCCCAGTGCTTCACCTCTGTGAACATCACCTAGATGCAATGAGTGCTAAGTGGACCATTCATTATCATGA
>VDFB02062845.1:0-43066 GCA_007258455.2 Sequoia sempervirens
AGTTGCAACATTGTTATTTGTTCATTCATCACTCTCCATTCTTATTTGATTTCATTTCAAGGATTGATTTCCAAAAGGGGGTTTGATTGAGGAAAACGTGTATCCACTAACCCCACAACATTTTCCCCTCTCCTTTGTGTGCAACTTGTAGGTCTAGGTTGCAAATTTCCCAAGGAGCAAGATTGGAGATTTTTTTTGAAGTGATCAAAGTCAAGTCAATGTTTTCATCAAGCCTTGAAGAACCTTGGAGAAGACCTACAGGTTGTAAATTGGAGATTTGGATCCAAAAATCAATTAGGAAAAACATAGTAGACAAAGAAGAGCAGGATCAACTTTTACATTTGTAGAAAATCCCAACTAGACTGATTCCCCACTTTTGGAAAATGAGTCTCAATTCTAATCAATTTTTAGGACTTTGCAGATTTAGATATCCTTTTCCCCAAAACCTGTTCCTACACAGTTTCCCTGAAACATGACTAATTCGCCCAACTTGGTGAATGAGTCCTAGGTAGTAATAAAAGTAAAGTTTTTAGTGATTTAGACCTCCATTTAGCCAGCTTCAATTTTCCAGGTGCACACTTATTGTTTTGTAGTTTTCTATGTTGTTTCATTCACTTTTCTATTGAATTTAGTGTAACTTTACATTCAATTAGGATTTTTCATTTCATCTTTCATTTCATTGTCTTTTCTAAGCTCAATCTTTCTGGCGAACCCCTCATTAGATCATATTCAACCCTTAGGACAACCCTCTTGTAAGATTCTTTCTCTTTTTCATTGAAATATCAAGGGAACTTGTTCTTGAGTGAAAGTTTGTGAAAATTCCCTTTTAGGTCCTAGGGTATGTGTCAGATCATGATGGGCCAAAAAGTGGTGATATGATGGGTATGTGGCAAACGACCTTTTTTTACCCAAAGTTGATGAAATAAAAAGGGTTTTTAAATGAGATTCTTAGCTTTCCACCAATATAAATTATGATTTACTATGAATTTAATAAATAATTATTATTCATTTTCTATTTGAATAATGACTAAAGTCCTGATTGATAGGTTGATTGAAAAACATCTATAGCTTTCAAATGGTATAATATTTTTTAAATTCGAACCATGCATCACATTCTATGCTTTACATACTATAGGATTAAAAAAATAATTTAATTTCATGAAGTTTTGACCAAGTTAAGGTGGTCAAGCGTGATTTTTTATATTTTTTAAAATTTAAATAAAAAATCATAATTAATTATTTACTTGGAAAAAAATTATAAAAAAATATGAATCACATCCGGACATGAGTCCTCTACTTATATCTAAAATATTATAAAAAAATATTATCATTTTATTGTGGTCAGGGTCATTAGATAGACATCTACTTCTTATTTTTTCCCTGAAATTTAAGTACTACATTGAAATTTCAAATTTTCACCAAATAGATTTCTTCTTTTTTTAAATAAACCTAGTAGTTTAGAAACCACATTAAATTTTCTACAGATTCTATTGTTACATATTTTTGAAATAATATAGATAAATTATTCAAATTTTTACGTCAAGTTGCCTAACTTTGATTTTTCGCCACTTAAGGGCTTGTTTTTTCCATGATGATCCTACACATACCCCCTAAACCCTAGAAGATAGATTTTTTTTTTCCACATTTCAAAATATGAATTGATTTGTTTATGGATTGTGTGATAGAAGAGATAAACAAGTATTATGCCAATTGCAGAGCTATAGAGTGTAAATTGGAGAAGTACAGTGCAATATTTTATGTGTTGGATTACTTGATGCAATGAGTAGAAGGTGCCTACAATTCTTTAGTCATGCTGCAGAGGTGTTGATGATATTGTGGTGGATTTCTCTATTACATTGAGATATTTTTCTCTATGTAACATTTCTTTTCTATCTTCTTTTCTTTTTTCTGGGTAGTGAGCCTTTCCTTTTTTGGGCATTGAGCCCTCTAGCAGTGAACCTTTGTGATTGGTGTTGATATTACTAATAATGTGAGCTAATCCTCACCATTTTTTTCCCATCTTGGGTTTTCCATGTAAATATGGTGTTCTCTTGTGTATGGTTTTGTTGTGTTTCAGTTTTTTTTATTTGCTTTCCATGATAAATCATCATGACGAATTTAAGAGTTTATTGAATGAATGCGGATTTGAATGTGTATAAGGGTTTTGAAGTTTTAGGGCACAATTGATTCACCAAACCTCTTAGTTGTCTTATGCATCCAACAATTGGTATCAAATTAAGGTTCCTTAGAAGAAATCTTAACCACTGAGGTAGATCTAGGATTGCACATAAGAAGGATATCGCCATGTTTGATGGAATCAACTATGCATTCTGGAAAACAAGGATGGAGGGTTATCTGGTTTATCTTGGATTTGACATCTGTAAGGTAGTACATAATGATTATACTATGCCTACAAATGGTCCAAGCATTGAAGCAAAAATCAAGGCCTATGAATGCAATGGTAAAACAAGGTATGCTCTCTTGTGTAGTCTTAAAAATTCTAAATTAGTTAAAGTTATGGATTTGAAAATTGCTAAAGAAATCTAGAAAAAGTTAGAAATTATTTATGAAGGAGATGATAAGGTCAAACAAGCTAAAATTTAGAATCTAAAGATCACATTTGAGAACGTATGGATGCCTGAAGATGAAAATATTACAAGCTACATATAGAGGGTAGATGAAGTGGTTAGTTCCATTAGAGGTCTTGGTAGAAATGCCAAATAATCAAAAAGTGGTAAAAATAATTCTCAAAACTCTTCCCAAATCTTACAGTCATAAATGTTTTTCTCTTGGGGGATTTTAAAATCTATATTTTTACACTAGAGATCAATTGTATGGCTCCCTAATTGCATTTGAAATGAGAGAATTTGGTACAAATAATGGTGCAAAAGTGGAGACAAATTTTAAGGCTAGAAAATCATAGAAGATTGAAGAATCAGATCAGGAGGATCTTGATGATGTGAAATCCAACCTTGTGATAAGGATGAAAAAGTACACTGGGAAGTATAAAGGTAAGTTTCCTTTTAAATGTTTCAGTTGTGGAAAGATAGGTCACTATACTTCAAGATGTCCAAATAAGGCTATGAATGATAAAAATAAGGATAAAAGAGGTAAGATAATTAAGAAAAGATATTATGTTAGAGAAGATGCAAGTGTTTTTGATGATGAAACTGATTATGGAGATGATTATGATGGTGAATTCTTATTTATGTCTTTAAATATGAAACCAATTTTGCTAACTTTGAAATATGTGCGAAGGATATCCCTCCTGAGACAAGCCTGACAAGACTGAAGGTACTTTGGTATCTTCTTTTCATGGTATATATGATAATAAATATTGGATCATTGATAGTGGATGCTCTAACCATATGACTGGTGACAAGAGTAAGTTTGTTAGACTTGAAAAGTATGATGGAGGACCTGTTAGATTTGGTGATGATTTAGGTGCTAAGATATGTGGAATAGGTTCAATCATTTTTGATGGAAATAATTATAACACTAATTATTTTTACTATGCAAAGTGCTTAAGACATAATATCTTGAGTGTTGGATAAATGTGTAGCAAAGGATATAATCTTATGTTTCAAGGTAATTGATGTGAGATAAAAAAGGGTTCAAAATTGTGACTGTTGCTAGAAGAAGAATAGATGGAAATGTCTATCAGCTTAAGGGTGGTGATGGTCATTGCTTTATGACTCAGATTAATGAAAGATGGATATGGAATAGGAGGATGTCACATGAATTTTGATAATCTAGTAAGAATAAGTTTAGTTCAACCTATGAGAGATGTACCAAACATTACGAAGCCTATCAATGTTATCTACAAGGATTGTTAGATTGGAAAGAAAACAAGAAGAAGATTCAAGTGTAAAGAACAATCTACTACTGGATTGTTAGAGTTGGTGCATACAAATTTTTGTGGTCCTACAAGATTAAGAAGTCTTCAAGGTGATAGGTATTTTATGCTATTGACTAATGATTATTCTAGAATGACATGGGTTACTTTTCTTAAAGAAAAATATGAAGCTCTGGATAAGTTTAAAGAATTTAAACTTATGGTTGAGAATGAAATGGACATGAAAATCAATTGTTTGAGGTCTGAAAGAGGTGGAGATTTTACCTCCAATGAATTTAACATGTTTGGTAAGAATCATGGCATAAAGAGGCACTTGTTTTCCTTTCCCCAAGAAATCTTTAATAAAATGAAGTGGCTGAAAGGAAAACATGACTATTCAAGAAGCTACAAGGGCTTTGATGAAAGAAGAAAATATACCAAAGGTTTATTGGAGAGAAGCAATTCATACTACTATTTACATACTTAACAGAGTTCAAGAAAAAGAAAAAAACACAAAGACTCCCTATGAGATATGGTTTGGAATGATTCCTACAATCAAGTACTTCAAGGTGTTTGGGGGAAAATATTGCTTTAGAAGAGATGAAAAAACCTTGGGAAATTTTGATGCAAGGTTTGATGAAGCCTACATATGCAGAAAGATTCTTGAGAGTGCAAGTGTCAAAGTTGAAGAAGATTTTCAAAATACAGTGGTTATAGATGGATATGAATTAGATGAGACTAATTGTAGAGAAGAAGAAAAAGCTAAGGAAAAATAAGTACAAATTGAAGAGGAAGAAGCTCTGAAAAAGATCCCTAGAACCCCTAAGAATGTGCAAAGGAATCATTCTAAAGAAAAAATCATTGGAGAGAAAAGAAAAGGTGTATTGACAAGAAGGAAAGTTGTAGAAGAAGATGTAAATTTTCATTTAATTTCTGAAGTTGAACCTAAAATAGTAATTGAGGAATGCAAAGATGAACTTTGGGTCAAGGCTATGAAAGAAGAACTACAATAGATTGAGAAGAATCAGACTTGGGAACTTGTCCCAAGACCTACAAAAAAATATAATTGGAACTAAATGGGTGTTAAAAAACAAACTAAATGAGAATGGAGAAGTCGTAAGAAACCAGGAAATACTTGTGTGTAAATGCTACTCACAACTACCTAGGTCACATATGTTAGTTGTCAAAAGATAAGATAACAACTAGTGACAACTAACACCTTCTAGAAAGAATCTTAGGACTTAAGTAAACTTAACATGTGAATATGTCCCATAAGTCCCTTGTAAGTGAAATAACTAGGTTTAAGACATTTATTCACATCAAACAACCTTTCGTAATGCTTGTATATTTTCCATACAAGGAGCATATCTAGGACCAAATTCTACACTTTCAAGGAAATAATAACTTGCTTAAAATATGGTCTTAATAATATTTATTAGTGAGCACAAGATTGCATTAGTAATACCTTTTATCACTCCTAATCCTTATTCTTCACCTCTAAAAAATCTTCAAATACTTGGTGTGCTCACTTTTCCAAGTCCTTGTTCAATTTCTTTAGCAATATTCACCTATGTTCATAATCTTCATGCTTAGGTGCACAAAAATTCCCTAAAATTTGTCTCTATGTCCCTATACATACCTCCAAGGAACTCAAAACCAAGTCTCAAATTTCATCAAAATAGGCTTGGCAAGTACAATTTACCACTCAATTTTAACCTTGGAAGGAAAATGAAACCATATGGTTACTAGAAGTCAACACAAAACCAATTGAATATACATGATTTAATAAAATTAAACTCTCTATCATAAAGTAAATTTTATATGAATATGCTTGTTGGATCTAATTCTCAAAATCAATTTTATTGTAATAAAAATTCAAGGTTCATGGTCTATAATAGACAATGAAAATGAATGTACAATTTATAATTTTATATATTCCTCTTCATGGACTTAAAAATTTCAAAAGTGACAATGTTTGAGACTTATAAATATGTCTATCAAATATATAATATCAAAACTTGAGAAACTTTTGAAATAGCCATGATTATCTTCTCAAACTAGTAAGGAAATATAGGCTAGTTAAGAAAAACAACTCTATAAATTCAGTTAGAAATTAAACCAAACTATCACCTTCCCAAAAATCACACAATCATGAAATGCCAACAATAAATTATGATCAAGTAGCTTGTTAAATTATACTTAATACATTTATAATTTTTCCACTTGTCAAATCAATGAAGTAGGGCCTTGATATTATTATTTAAAGATTTTAAATCAGGCCATTGTGTGGAAATCAAAATTTAAGATAGAGTGAGAATTTAATCAAGGGTATGTGCATGACTTTAATTGTATAATTTAATGTACATTTTGTAGGGGAGGTTGCAATTGTTTGTATAAATTCTACAACTTAAATTAGTCTAAATTTTCATGTTATGTATTTTTTAATGTTTTTTAAATTGAATGTGTCTTCAAATGAAATAAATTTTGAAGTTGTAAACGTTCAATGTGATTTATAACTTTCAAATTGTGTACATTATTTAATTGTTTGTTGATATATATTTTTTAATTATTTAACATGTAGTTGTCATTTCATTGAACATGAAGCCTAAATTTAACATAGAGGATTTTATGCCTACTAAACAACCTGAAAATCCCTTACATCCACATTCGCCACCACGAAAAAACCCCACACCTCCACCCTCTCCACCTCCTAACTCCCCACACCCTATAGTAGATCAGGCTCAGTTAAGAGAAAGCAATACAAAAAACCTTAATGTGATTCAAGAAAATATAGATTTGATAAAAAATGAGCCTAACATTCCCCCCATCTTGTATGATTTGCATCTTCGATGCAAAATGTTGTCAATTTTGTTCAATCTATTGATGTAGACCTAGATAGGTTCCATCAATGGAGAGAAGAGAGGAGAAAATTCTATGCAAATGGATTGTCTTATAAATAAATACATGATCTTAAAATTACCAAACAAGCCATTTTCCAACATATTTTTAGCCCCCAAACAAATGAACCAATTCCACCCACTAAAAAATGAATTTCAGTTAAATGGCATAGGAACCTTCAAATAGCTACAAATTTTTGGGATAGATGGTGGATGGTGTTTGACACTCCACCACATGGAAATTGTGAGGTTCCCCTTTAATTTTTGAGAAAGTTATGGGATAAGTTTGAGTTGGGCTTAAAACCCAACTATTTTTTTATAAGGTCATTTCAAAGAGTTGGGTGTGGCATGCCCCAACATAGATTACAATCACATGTTGATCCTCAATGACACGCTCCAATTTCTCTTATTATTGCTCCTCCTTCTCCTAGTGTTCCCATTGCATTTCAATAGCAGATGATGTTGTTGACATTATGAGCATTGAGTTCTCTTTTAGGACATCTCACTCATCAGACTACACATGTAGTGGCTGAAGTGGGAAATAGAGAGCATGGAGGCTTAGGCTATGGGAATACTCATGCACCCACTTTAGGTGAAACACATGCATCTATGACAGAGTCATATATGGATTTACTATATTCTAAGGATCATCCTACAAAGGTATGTACATCTTTTGAAATTAGGAACATTTTAATTTGTTTGAAATGTGCAAAATTCATGTAAATAATAACATTAAATTATATATATATATATATATATATATATATATATATATATATATAATTCAAGAAGTGTTTGGTGTAGATGCATGATCACATGATGCTTGAATATCAATATGATTGTGTCTGTATTTCGAGTGTTGTAGAATTGGGATCACCTTTTAGTCAGGTACAAACCAGTATATATTTTAATTTATGTGGACATATCTAATTTAGTTGAATTTGTACGCATGTGTGAAATGATATATTGTTTCTAGATGCAGGGAAGTCATGCAATACCAAGTACTGACCAACCACAAGTTTTGGCAAGTGCTCCTGAGTCATCATCAACTTAGGTGCGTGCTTGCTTTCAAAAGTCTGTTAAGATTAAAATAAATAAACATCATAGATCTAATTTAATTTGAATTTGTACACATGTGTGAATGATCTATACATTATTGTATATATATATAGGGATTTCATGCGATACCCATGGCAAGCACACCTAAGACATCGTCAGCTTTTATGCATGGGAAATCTCAAGTGCATTATCATGAGGTCATATCATTTCAGGTTGTAAACTTTAGTAAGTCTCTTATACAATTTTTGGGGACCTTTTAAATATATATATTCAAGGTTCTAACATATTGTTTTCTTTATTTGGATATGCATGAATTAGTAGATCAAGCATTTGTACCTTCTCAATTGACAGTTATACTACCGATTGAACAAAATGTGCTAGTAGATGCACATCATCATATGGTAATTTATGCATACTAAAAATCATTTTTATTGTATTTACTAGATATTTAATTAAATTTATTTTTATCAAGTTTATATGTTAAATTAAATCAAAATTTCTAAATAACTTTAAATCTAATTTCAAGTTTCTTTTACTCTTCTACAACATGATACATGCACATCTAGTCCACGTGGAGCATAGAGGAGACTTGATTTGACTTATCGCTCTGATAGTTAGATGGTTTTAAATTCCATGGACTATAGATCTAGTTTTATTTAAATATATGTGTTGGACTCGACATATACATTTTGAACATGTTATTTCATGGATCATTTCACATACATTATATTGATTAATATGATCATGTTTGTGTTTATTTATATTAGAGGACTTGAATATAGTGATTATATATGCACTCAATTATGATCGTGTTATGTTCATTTTGATTATTATATGCACTCATGTATGTATATATATTTTATCTAATTTTCAAGTAATATGCACTATACAAAGTCTTATCTGGAATCAAATTTCATATATATTTACATGGCATTGTTGAATTCAGTTTAGACATGTCTTAAAATGACCAACTCTTAAATTTCAATGATTTATCACATGGTTAGGTGACAAATTAAAAAATTCCTTAAATAGTTTAGATCATATTCATAATAAATTAAGGGTAGGTATTTTTAACTATTTTCCAATTCTATCAAATATTTGAATCATTGAACAAAAATATATCTCCTTGTATGCATAAAATGTATAATCCATACAATTAAACAATTATATAAAATGTGGTAAATATAAGACATGATATGTATAAGATAAAATTGGAACAAGATATTTAAAAAGTGACTAATAAGTTAATTGAAGTTTATACATTGAACAAACATATTTAATGTATATTGATGTTTAATACAACTATATAACATAATGAAACATATGTGCATGTAGATACAATTAAAGCTTATAAACTTTTAGCTCAAGACCACAAATTGATATTTACATAGTCTCTTGATAAATTTCTTTACAGTGACAATCACATGGTAGACTGACTTTATTAGAACTTGCAAAAATAACTAATGTATGTAAAGTAACTATATTTCTTATGAGTCATTTAACTAAATAATTCATGCAAGAAAAGAAGAATATATAGTAAAAGTTGGAAATTTGGATCTTATAAATTCCTTACAAATTCAAGTGAGTTTGCCATGATGGATTAAGGGGACCTAAGAGGATATAGCTTGAGGGGTCCTAAGAGAATTCCTTGAGGGGAGTTAAGAGAATGACTTAAGGGAATGCAAGATGGTGGATTAAGGGGTGTTAATAGATGACTTAAATGGATGAAAGAGGGTGGATTAAGGGGATTTAAGAGAATGACTTAAAGGGATGCAAGAGGGTGGATTAAGGGGATGCATCTCATGAACCCTAGGATATTTCTTAACAAGTCCTAAGAAGATGGCTTAAGGGGAATTATGAGAGTGACTTAAGGGATGCAAGAGGGTGGATTAAGGGGATGTAAGAGGATATGACTTAAGGGTCCTTTGAGAGGATGGCTTAAGGGGATGCAAGAGGGTGGATTAAGGGGAGTTGATAGAATGACTTAAAGGGAAGCAAGAGGGTGGATTAAGGGGATTTAATAGAATGACTTAAAGGGAAGCAAGAGGGTGGATTAAGGGGAGTTGAGAGAATGACTTAAAGGGACAAATTAAAGGGATTAAGAATCTAAAGAACCCTAGAAACCATAAACCCTAAACCATAGGACCTAAATCCTAGGAGATGAACCATAAACCATTAACCCATATGTATTTTTTATTCTAGGCATCTCATGAACCCTAGAAAACCTAAACCCTAAACCATATGACCTAAAGCCTAGTAGATGAACCCTAAACCCTTAAACCATATAGAGTGACTTAAGGGATGCAAAAGGGTGGATTTAGGGGATGTAAGAGGATATGACTTAAGGGGACAAAGGAGAGTGGATTAAGGGGAGTTGATAGAATGAATTAAAGGGATGCAAGAGGGTGGATTAAGGGGAGTTGAAAGAATGACTTAAAGGGATATAAGAAAGTGGATTAAGGGGATGCATCTCATGAACCCTTAGATTTTTTATTATAAGAATCTCATGAACCGTAGAAACTCTAAGCCTTAAACCATATGACCTAAAACCTAGGAGATGAACCCTAAACCCTTAACCCATATAGATTTGTTATTCTTAGCATCTCATGAACCCTAGAAACCATAAGCCCTAAACCATAGGACCTAAGGCCTAAGAGATAAGCCCTAAACCCTTAACCCATATAGATTTTTTATTCTAAGCATCTCATGAACCCTAGAAACCCTAAACCCCAAACCATAGGATCTAAAGCATGTGAGATGAACCCTAAACCCTTAATCCATATAGATTTGTTATCCTAAGCATATCATGAACCCTAGGATATGAAGATCCTAAATCCTCAACCCTAGGATATAATGCCTAGGAGATGAACCCTAAATCCTTAACCCTAAAGTTATGAGAGTGACTTAAGGGGATGCAAGATGATGGATTAAGGGTAGATATGAGGATATGGATTAAGGGGTCCTAAGAGGATGGCTTAAGGGGAGTTGAGAGAGTGACCTAAGGGGATACAAGATGATGGATTAAGGGTAGATAAGAGGATATGACTTAAGGGGTCCTAAGAGGATAGATTAAGGGGAGTTGAGAGAGTGAATTAAGGGGATGCAAAAGGATGGATTAAGGGTACATATACGGGGATATTGATTAAGGGGTCTTCAGAGGATGGCTTAAGGGGAATTAATAGAGAGACTTAAGGGAATGCAAGAGGATGGATTAAGGGTAGATATACGAGGATATGGATTAAGAGCTCCTAAGAGGTTGGATTAAGGGGTGTTGAGAGGGTGATTTAATGGGAAACAAGAGGATGGATTAAGGGTAGATATACAAGAATATGGATAAAGGGGTCCTAAGAGGATGGATTAATGGGAATTAATAGAGAGACTTAAGGGGATGCAAGTTGATGGATTATGGTTAGATATACATGGATATGGCTTAAGGGGTACTAAGAGGATTACTTTAGGGGAGTTAAGAGAGTGAATTAAGGGGATGAAAGATGATGGATTAAGGGTAGATAAGAGGATATGGCTTAAGGGGTCCTAAAAGGATGACTTAAGGGGAATTAAGAAAATGATTTAAAAGGATACAAGAGGATGTATTAAGGGTACATAAGAGGATGACTTAAGGGGTCCTAAGAGAATTGATTAAGGGGATATGAAATAAATTATAATTTTTTTATAAATTACAATGAATTATTTAGTTTTATATTTATACTATCAATTAAATATATCTAGAACTATATATAGTTACATGTCTCTAGATTCGAATTCCATTGTAATATATATGCATGCCATTTCTTTTTCATAATGCATCTAGTTTTGGGAGACCTCAAACAAAAAAATGATGTAAAAATTTAATTAGGAAATGACCAAAGAAAAAAAAATATAGACATGTATATATCTTAAATTTTTAACTATATATTGACTATCATTTATATATATACAACTATATACTTACCTATATTTATTTACTTGATTGTACCATCTACATCGTCTCTTTTTTGTAATGTACCTATGATTGTATCATGATCATC
This sequence comes from Sequoia sempervirens, assembly GCA_007258455.2. Lineage (NCBI taxonomy): Eukaryota > Viridiplantae > Streptophyta > Pinopsida > Cupressales > Cupressaceae > Sequoia > Sequoia sempervirens. The sequence goes on from VDFB02062845.1 coordinate 11,820, forward strand.
CATTGAAAGTGTCCATAACACTTTACTAGTAGGCCTCCCTTGATATCTAACTAGTTTTATATTGGTTACCAAAATCAAATGTGAATAATGTATAATCTTCTTGTGTCTTTCATAATCTTGAAATGTAGGAAAGCCACATTTTCTTATCAAATATTTTTGAAGCCAAGTGCCGACAACAACCACTGAACCAATTGGATACTGAAATTTGTCATCATCCACTCTAGGATGTACCAACTTATGTTTTCTCTTAACACATGATCTAGCCAATCAATAATTCATCTCCTCTTCATTCTCCTCAAGTGCAACAACAACATACACATGTCCTGCAAAAATAAATAAAAAATTCAATAAAGAGTGACTTGTATTTAATTCACATATAAACATGGATACATATAAAATTCAATTCAATTTAATGTACCTTTTTGTACAAGGTCCAAAAAATAATCATAATCATCTAATGTGAACACTTGATTATCTTCAATTTTTGTTCCATGTTGAACATGTGTTGATGTAGGTGTTAAGGCTCTTTGTTGCCATTATTCAACCCATTCCATATTTTCACACACCTCCCAATCAACTACAATATAAAATTGAAAAAATCATGCATGCTACGTTGTCCATATTGTCCAAGTGTTTGCATTTGAACTCTTAAAAGATGCCATTTTGCAGATCCATCAATTGTTTCATAATCTTTTCAAGTAAGAATATCATTTTCTTTAGCTAACCAAAAGAAGCGTCAAATTATTGAGCTCTCACTTGTTCTTGTAGATGATTTTGTATTGCACCAATCTACAATTGCACATGCATCTTTGAATTTATTAGCATCCTAAAATTTTAGTTGCTCTCTAGCAAGAGCTCTTTTCACACATGCACCTACTCCATCATGTTCTCCTTTACCATGTCCAGCTTAAAAAAAACTCCACATGTGTTGGATATTATTTTCCTTATGAAATCTACATAAACAATAAAACATTCTAGCATTCTTGAATTGACCTGTGCAATTATCCAACCATAAGAGATGTTCTCTCATTTGAATTCTACTCTCTTTTAATTTTTTTACAAAATATATCAAAACAATATTGAACAAACTCAGATGGATGTAGTCTATTATCACTTACATAAAAATGACACTCAAAATTTTTATATTATCTTGTATACTATCATATGCATGTCTCTATAAAATATGAACAAATATAGCCACTTGCATTGAATTATAATATTCTGATTGAATTTCTTCTTGTGGAGCAAGAGTATAATTTCATATATTATTGTACATCGGGTTATGAATAGTCGGCTTGTGGCTATCTTAACTCTCTATTAACTCATATTATCATTAATATATTGTTATTTAGTTGTTTAGGTCGGACTAAGTCTTATATAGTTGTGTCTAAGTCGGCCTAGGTGATATCCTTGGCATAAATAGGAATATATAGGAGGTTGTGAGTCTTATTTCATCATCAAGTGTGAAGTGTGTTCTCATTAGAGATATTTGGAGGTTTTCCCCCTCGAAGTGGCTTATTATTCTCAGTTATTATCAAGTATTTGTAGCATATTTCATATCATATTCTTCTATTGTGCAAGTTATTTCATAACAAGTGGTATCAGAGCATGATCTTGGCACCATAGAGGCAAGGTTTTTCTCAAATTTGGAGGCGATTTTGGGAAGAGCATATCTTTCATATTTTGGAAAAAAAATTTCTAATTTTTAAAGGGTTTTTGAATAACATATTGAAGAAGATACAGTACATATTTTAGAAGAATTGGAGTAGAATTAAGCGAATTATTGCAGAATTAGGGTTTCTACACTACTTTTTTTGGAATCTACATATCTCGCACATCTTGTTGAATTGAAGTCTGATTTTTATTGGGTTTTTGAAGACATACTAAAGGAGATTACAGTAAAAATTTGTGGGAATTTAAATTTAATTTGTGTGAATTATTTCAACATTAGTGGTTTACATCATGACGGGGCCTGCAACAAGGGGTAAAAAGAATGCTGTCACTCCGGGGAAGACTCCTGATAAGGATGGTGAAACAATCGAGGATATTACTCATAATGAAGAAATCAATAAGGTCAAGGAAGAAATTTCCTCAATTAAGATGGATATGTGTGACCTAAGAGGAGATATGTCAGAGCTAAGAGGAGATATGTCAAACATGCGAAACATGTTAAGCACCTACATAGCTGAATCAAGAAAGGAGTTCTCAAGCGACCAAGGTGAGAATTCTAAGTTAGCTACTACTAACACAAGCTTTAGTACTCCTATGGGATCTAGGAATTTATTTCCAAAGGTAGATATGCGCAAGTTTGATGGTAAGGATCCTCTAACATGGATAAACCAAATGGAGAATTTTTTTGAAGTACACCAAATCCCAAATGGACAAAAAGTCACGATGGCTTCCTTATATTTAAAACCAGATCAATTCATTTGGTATCGTTGGCTTTGCAATCATCGAGGTAAAAAGGGGCTCACCGTCTCATGGTCAATTTTTACAAAGGAACTCCAAGCACAATATAGCAATAGCGTCACAGACAACTTCTTCAGCTAGCTAGCTAAACTTCAACAAATAGGATCAGTTAAGGATTATATTCAGCAATTCCAAAATCTATCCTTAAGGGTGGATTCAATTACGGAGGAAAACTTGAATGACTTATTCTTGGGTGGTCTCAAGGATCACATTCAACATGAGGTACGCATGTTTAGTCCTAGTTCCATAAATGAGTCTTTTATCTTAGCACGCAGGGTAGAGGAGAAATATTTGATTCCTAAGAAGCAAGGGGCTAATGTGACAAGAGAGAAAGGATATTCAACACAACCTACTAGGTTGAATCCACAACAAATTGAGGAGAAAAGAGAAAAAGGCTTGTGTTTCAATTGTGATAGCAAATACAGATCGAGGACATAAATGTAGTGAAAAGAAATTGTTTTATATTGAAGGTCCCAATGAGGAAGAAGAGGAGGAACCCATACTAGAAGATGAAAGGGAGTCAAATGAGGAATCACATGATTCTTAACCAATCATTTCTTGTCATGCACTCTCAGGTTTTAGTGCTCCACAAACTCTCAAGGTGGTGGGGTTCCTAAAGAAGCAGAAGGTAATAGTGTTGATCAACTCAGGTAGTACTCATGATTTCATCAACAAAAAGTTAGCTACTCGTCTAAATTGTTTCATATATCTAGCTCCAGAGTTTCAAGTTTTGATTGCAAATGGTGGTATAGTTAGTTGTTCAGGGAAGTGTCATAGCATTAAATTATCCATGGGAGATTATCAACTTGATACCCCAATGTATGCAATATCCATGGGTGCAACAGATATTTTTTTGGGAGTACAATGGCTTACTACATTAGGAACAATTGAGATGAACTTCCAAGAACTATTCATGAGATTTCAATCAGAAGGAAGGCTAGTAGAGCTAAGGGGGTTGAAGGAAAAATCTCCACAAATGGTAAGCTCTCATCAAATGCAAAAGTTGCTTAAGAAAGAGTGGATGGATTTGTGGCCCAACTATGTTCATTAAGAAGTCTCTCAATCTATTCTCCTACTCATCAGTTGCAAGCTATAATTGATCGTCCTTAGTTGTTCTTGGAATATGCCTGAAATTCCTCTAAGGATCATGATCATGCCATACATTAGTCCCAGGGAGTCAACCACCGAACATCAGACCTTACAGGTATCCACACATACAAAAGAGTGAGATAGAAAAAATTGTTGAAGAGATGCTAGAGGCAGGAATCATTAGGCATAGCCAAAGTGCTTACTCCTCGCCGGTGGTGATGGTACGTAAGAAGGATGATACTTGGCACATGTGTCCAGATTATAGAGTGCTCAACATGTACACCATTAAAGATAAGTTTCCAATTCTAGTCATTGATGATTTGCTAGATGAATTAAATGGAGCTATGTTTTTTACCAAGTTAGATCTTAGATCTGGTTATCACCAAATTCGGATTAAGGAGGAAGATATTTGTAAGACAACATTTCAGACTCATGAGGGTCATTATGAATTTTTGGTGATGCCATTTGGTCTTATCAATGCACCATCTACATTCCAAAGTTTGATGAATTCCATTTTTAAGAAGTTCTTGAGAAAGTTTGTGTTAGTATTCTTTGATGATATATTGATTTATAGCAAGACTTGGGAAGAACATTTGCAACATGTGGACCAAGCATTACAAATACTTGAAGATCATAAACTCTATGCTAAGCCATCCAAGTGTGCTTTTGGTCTTACAGAGGTGGAGTATTTGGGACACATAGTTTCACATGAAGGAGTAAAGGTGGACCCTAACAAAATTAAGGCTATCATGGAATGGCCTATTCCAAAAACCATTAAGAAACGGAGGATTCTTGGGATTGACAGGGTACTATAGAAGATTTGTGAAGAATTATGGTGAGTATAGCAGCACCTCTCACCACTCTATTGAAGAAGGATTCTTTTCATTGGAGCGAGTCACCTTGAATACAACATTTGAGAGATTGAAGGAGGCTATGTGTACAACTCGATTGCCACTCTGACTTCACCAAGGAATTCATTATGGAATGTGATGCTTCTAGAAATGGGATAGGAGCAGTGCTTATGCAAGAAGGTCCGACCAATTGCTTTTGAGAGTCGTCAATTAAAAGGTAAGAATCTACTCAAACCTATTTATGAGAAGGAAATGCTAGCAATACTCCATGCAGTGAAACAATGGCGGCCTTATCTATTGGGTAGACATTTCAAGGTTAAGACAGATCATGATAGCCTAAAATATTTTTTGGAACAACGACTATCTTCTGAAGAGCAACAAAAATGGGTCACTAAGATGTTAGGATATGACTTTGAGATTGTATATAAGAAAGGAAAAGAAAATATTGTTGCAGATGCACTGTCAAGGAAGGATGAGAAAGATGAAGCCTTATTGTGTGCCCTTTCAATATTACAAGAAATTGGGTGGAGAAGCCAAAGCAGAGTGGCAAAATGATGTTGCGACAAGTAATCTCATCGAGCAATTAAAAAATGATCCTAGTAGTTCAGATAAGTTTTGTTGGAAGGGAGATACTCTTTGGTATAGAGAGCGTTTGTATCTTTGCAAGAATTCCAACCTTAAAATCAAGATTCTCACAGAGTTGCGTGAGTCTCCAGTGGGTGGTCATTCAGGATTTTTGAAGACATATCATCGAGTCAAGCAAGATTTCTTTTGGGAAGGGCTAAAGGGTGATGTTCAAAAATTTGTGGCTGAATGTTTGGTGTGTCAAAGGCATAAAGGGGAGACAATTAAGACACCAGGTCTCTTGCAACCCTTATCTATTCCTAGCCAGCGTTGGGAAGAGATATCCATGGACTTCATCACAGGGCTTCCCAAATCTAAAGGTCATAATGTCATCATGGTGGTGGTTGATCGGCTCACTAAATATGCACATTTCATTGCATTAGTACATCCTTTTACAGCAAGTGCAGTGGCTAAAGCTTTTTTGGAGAATATCCAAAAGCTACATGGTACACCTAAAGTTATTGTTAGTGATCGTGATCCTATCTTCACTAGTCACTTTTGGAAAGATTTATTCTCATGTTTGGGTACTCAATTGGCTCTTAGCTCTTCATACCACCCTCAATCAGATGGGAAACAGAGAGGTTGTTAATAAGTGTTTGGAAGGCTATCTACGTTGTTTCACTTCAGAGAAACAGTCCCAGTGGGTAGATTGGCTACCACTTGCGGAATGGTGGTACAACACTTCTTTTCATAGCTCATCAAAAATGTCTCCTTTTTGGCACTTTATGGATATCATCCTCCTTCCATCACATCATCAATTAAGGTGTCCCCAAGAGTTCAGGTAGTAGAAGACCACTTGCTTCATCAACAATAAAGTACTTTTAGGACTCAAGGAGAATTTAGCCATGGCACAAAATCGAATGAAACAATAGGCAGACCAACATCGTAGTGAAAGAAGTTTTGAAGTTGGGGATTGGGTCTTCTTGCGATTGCAGCCTTATAAGCAAATCTCACTAAAGCAGCAAAGAAAGAATAATAAGTTGTCTCCAAATTATTATGGTCCATACCAAATCATCGGAAGATCGGTGAGTGTTGCCTACAAGCTTGAGTTGCCACCTACAACAAGATACATCTAGTTTTTCATGTTTCCTATTTGAAGAAGGTGGGCATAATATTCCCACTCAAACAACACTTCCCAAGCTAGATGAAGAAGGAAGAATCATTTTGGAACCAGAGTGCATTCGTCAAACATGCACAAAGAAGCTGAGGAATAGAACTATCACTGAGTATCTCATCCAATGGAAGAATTTACCAGTTGAAGATGCCACATGGGAAGACAAGGAGTTCATTCAAAAGTTTCCAAACTTGATTAGCATTGAGGACAATGCTTCTTTGAAGAAGGGGGTCATGCTATGCCCTTAATATTATTGTACATCGGGTTATGAATAGTCGGCTTGTGGCTATCTTAACTCTCTATTAAGTCATATTATCATTAGTATATTGTTATTTAGTTGTTTAGGTCGGCCTAAGTCTTATATAGTTGTGTCTAAGTCGGCCTAGGTGATATCCTTGGCATAAATAGGTATATATAGGAGGTTGTGAGTCTTATTTCATCATCAAGTGTGAAGTGTGTTCTCATTAGAGATATTTGGAGGTTTGCCCCCTCGAAGTGGCTTATTATTCTCAATTATTATCAAGTATTTGCAGCATATTTCATATCATATTCTTCTATTGTGCAAGTTATTTCATAACAATTTTGTATTGCACCAATCTACAATTGCACATGCATCTTTGAATTTCTTAGCATCCTAAAATTTTAGTTGCTCTCTAGCAAGAGCTCTTTTCACACATGCACCTACTCCATCATGTTCTCCTTTACCATGTCCAGCTTAAAAAAAACTCCACATGTGTTGGATATTATTTTCCTTATGAAATCTACATAAACAATAAAACATTCTAGCATTCTTGAATTGACCTGTGCAATTATCCAACCATAAGAGATGTTCTCTCATTTGAATTCTACTCTCTTTTAATTTTTTTACAAAATATATCAAAACAATATTGAACAAACTCAAATGAATGTAGTCTATTATCACTTACATAAAAATGACACTCAAATTTTTTATATTATCTTGTATACTATCATATGCATGTCTCTATAAAATATGAACAAATATAGCCACTTGCATTGAATTATAATATTCTGATTGAATTTCTTCTTGTGGAGCAAGAGTATAATTTTCAAAAAAATCAACAACTAACAATATAGTTCCGATTGGGAATGTGTTTGTACATAAACAAAATTCATTATCAATCCAATGATCATATTGAGAGTATTAAACATATTTAGGTACAATCTTATCTTTAAATTCTTTAATAAATGCATGTACACTAATTTTTTCCACAATTAGCTCACGACATTTTCTAATTTTTCCATCTTTTAAAGAATACTCAATATTTTAACTTTTTTTACATCCACTAATTGTTGTCCAAATTCATCTAAACTAATTTCATGCATACATTCTCCTAAAAATGAAAAGTTACCACATCCATTGCATTGTCCAAAAATACATTCTTTTAAATAAAATAAGTTTCCATTAGAGGGTTCACAAAACAAACCTGCTATAAAATCTTTGATTGTTTTAGGTGGCATATTAATACCACAAATGTCCTGCATAATTTGTTTAGCATGTAAAGTACAACGTATATATTAAAAACTATCATAATACTAATGAAATTATACATGAGTCTTACAAAAGCAAGAGATTCAATGTTTATTAATTCTTGTTAAGAAGATGAGATGATTTAGCATTGTTGTCATTGATGTCAAAACCCGGGATCCAGAAAGTTCTGCTCTAGATGATATACATAAATGATCTATCCTATTGAGTGCTATGATTTTGTGTAGTGTGGATGTTGGGTAAACCCACAAAAGTGGTTTACAATTCGAATGAGGAAGGAAAACTTGTAAAAAATGACCCCATGCCAAAAATTTTCATTTTGGGGGTTTGAACGAACCAAAAAAGGGTTTGCTCGAACCAAGGTTCGAGTGAACCCATTTAATGCATGCACAGAAAAATAAAAATGAAAACCCCTTTTGGGAAGGGGGTTCGAATGAACCCTGGTTTGCTCAAATCCCTGGGGGTTCGCTAGAACCCCCTAGTTCTAGCAAACCCCCCTTTTCCTTGATTTTTGACCTTGTTCACAAAAAAAAACCTAAATTTTTACGCTTAGAAGCTCAGGTTGAGGATGAAAATGGAGCAATCTTCACAAACCCAACTGGAATTGGGTGGTCCTTGGATAGAGCTATCCAACGAATATAATTTTAATATGTTTTGGTTTTATTATGTATTTGTTTTTTTAGTTTTATTAAACATAGGTTTTTCATCGAAAATGAAGGTCTATGTTCCGCACATGGAAAAATAGTAGATTATCAAAAAAAAATTGAAAAATATGAGTGCACCAGATATTGAAGTCCTTGATCTAACAAAAAAAATGAATTTTGATAAATACATAAAAAGTTACGAACGTTATACGGTTACACTATATCTAAATTGTAATTGGTTTGACTTTGAAACTTGATTAAAGAAAAAATATTCAATAAAAAACTATCTAAACAAGTGGAAGCACTAGATACCAGAGTTACAAATCTAAATTTGAAAGAATTAGAATTTTATCCTTCATGGAAAAAAGTATGCGTTATACGGTGTGCATCACTTTTTAAAAATATTATTTTATTAAAAAAACAAGTTTTCATGGGAGATGGAAAAAGAAGTGCAATCTGATTCCAATAATTTTGAAAAAGATATTTTTAGAATCTACAGACAAAATGTGATGAGACTCTAGTTTGCATCATCTTCAAATTCCTTAGGGTTTAACTACTATAGGTGCTTGAATGTGAACATTTAGTTAAAAATAATAATTTTAGTGTCCAATTTGGCCAAAACTTGTAAACCACTACTGTGGGATCACCCTATTATCCTTGATCTAGATATGGTAGTACTTCTTTTTGGGACATTTGTGGAAGATATTTAATGTAGAATAACGAAGACTGATCTTTTGATATTGGCTATTGTGCTCTAAGCTTATTCTGGGTATCCTTGCTATCCAAACATTCATATAGCATGTTACAAGTTTTGGTATGTCTAATTGTGTTTCTTTGGTTGGTACTGAAATTGATGGAAATCCATATTTGGTCTTGCTTATGGCATTCCCATCGAGTCCAGAATATATTTCATGTAATTTAAAGTGTTCTATCTTTTGGTAATTATGCTATCTTATGTATGACCTATATATGGGTTCCATGGTAACGTGGTAAGGAGATCTTTAGGTGTGACCTATTATTTGGGTTTGGTTCTGGAGTGCCATGCTTGATTGAATATTTTAAGGTTGTTCTTCAAGTTGACATGTTTTGCTAGGCTGACTTATTTTATTCTACATGTATATATATATTGAACATCTCTTTGGTTTTGAACAAGAAGTGTGGTGTGTGTGAATATAGAAAAAGGGTGTGAAGGGTTATGTGACAAGAAATAGAGAAGAAAGCAAAGGGAAAGTGTCAGGAAGAAGTAATCAGTACTATAGAGGTTGTGCAAGGAAGGTAGGTACACAATTCTTAACCAGATCTACTATAAATAGATATTGTGCTTCAACGAGAACTATTTTCATGCATGAATTTAGATGCAATTATAACAATTCAATTTTGTAACATATTTTCTGATAGTAAGCCATCTATCAATTGTAATAGCTAGTTTTTGTATCTTGGGTAGTGAGCCCACCGGTAGTGAGCCACCCGATAGTGAGCCTTACCTGTAGTGAGAATTTTGGCTATGAGACCTTGTAAAAATCACCTTAACCAGTGTCACCTTAATCAATGTTCTATAATTGAGAATTAGCATTCTTTGTGTTTTTTCCCTTCTTGGGTTTCCACATAAATTTTGGTGTTCATTGTGCATGGTGTTTTTATGTACCTTCATGTTCATATTTGTTTGATTATCATCTGATTGATATAAGCTTGCTTTAGATTAATTAAAGTGAAGAAAATTGTTTGATAACTAATTCACCCCCTCTCAATTATTCAGACTCTTCAATAATTGGTATTAGAGCTTGGTTGCTTGCAGATAGAGCTTAACTGTTTGAGGGAGATCTTGGAAGCTTGAAGATGGAAGGAGATTATTACTTTGAGGAAGAACTGAAGATGATGTTAGATGATATGGAAAGCATGGAATCTAACAATGAAGAATTGAAAGAAAACATCAAGGAGGCAAATGCTTGTATCTCAAAGCTATGGGAGAAAATCCAAAAATTCAAAGCAAGACACAAAGAAGTTAGCCAAGAATTAAAGGAGTCAAAGGAAAGTGTTGTGAATCTAAAGCTATGGTTGGATGAATGCAAGAAGACTAAAGAAAATCTCAAAGATACCATCAAATAGAAAATGGAAGAATGGAAGAAGACTGAAGAAAATATCAAACAAAAATTAGAAGAAAATGAGAAGTTAGATCAAGAGTTAAGAAGGTTGAAATCAGAAGCAAGAGTATGTGAATGTACCATAATTCTAGATCAACTCTTGTCCCTACAAAAATTCCACAAGGATATAAGGGAGGACTTGGCTTCTTAGGTGAAAGCTCAAATTAGAACACTAAGGGAAAAGACAAAGTAGTTGAAGCTAAAGTGAGATCTGTTGTAACAAGCAAGGTCCAAAACTCTAGAACACCTACCAAAAGACCTCTAATCAGGAAACCAAATGCTCAAAGGTACTTATCATTTAATGGATATTATTTTATATGCAAAAATTTTGGACATAAGGCTATAGAGTGTAGAAGAAAGAAGTAACTGAGTAATCAATGCTTTAACTATCACAAGTTTTGTCACAAAGCAATTTATTGTAGAAGTGAATCGTTTAATCTAGCTAGAGAGAATGGAATGAATAATATCTTTCATGGTTATTGCTATATATGCCATGGTTATGGTCACAAAGCTAATCAATGAAGATCTAGGGTTCACTTAGTTAAGTCAGGGAAAAGATGTTACAAGTGTAGTCAACCCAAACATTATTTTAACACATTCTGATATGTTGCTTCAAAAAACCATGAAAACAAAAAGAAGGTTGTAGATTTAGATGAATCTAAGAAGAAGACCGTCATGTTTTGGAAGAAAAAGGAAACAAGTGTGGGGAGCTCTTCTATGGCACCAAATCTCGGTACAAGATCTTCTAGAATATGAGCCAATTTCTTTTGCTCAAGGGGAGTCTTGCAATACATATCTTGATGGTTCTAGCTCTCTGAAGTAATATTGATGTGCATTCAACATTACTAAGTTTGATCCAGTTGGTAATGTATGATGAAGCTTAATCCAACTGATTAAAAAATGAAGTACAATTGATGGAATCATTAATGTAAGTTTTTGGAAGTGAAATCATCATAAGCAATTAAGGATAAAAGGTGGAGTTTCAAATCATTTCTCACAGTTTGCAAAGAAGGAGAAGAGGTTTCACTAAGCGATAAAAGGTTTGAAGAAGCTAAGAATGAAAATGGAATCCATGTTGGTTGATAGTGAATCCAATGGTGGTATTTTGTTGAGACTGAAGGAAGTAGAATTGGATGAATTTGATCATCAGAAGATGAAGTACAAGGAACTAGGGCTGAAGACTGATGAATTGAAAAATGTAAGTACCCTAGGTACGGATTTATGGGGAGAATTTCCCTGGATTGCTGACAAAGAGTCTATCTTGTTCCTCTTGAGTCAATTCAAGGATGAAATCATCATTTTGGACAAACCCTATCTGATCACTAAGGAAGCCATTGAAGCTATTACTAGCTTGTGTAGTGTTGGTGACCTCCCTAGGAAAAAAATGATGAAATACATAGATGTGGAGGAACTTAATGATATCGAAAAAAGACCCTCGAGTAGTATTGATAAATACCATTGTTGATCCTGTAGTAAGGTATCTTACTTATGGTATCACTTATAAAATATATTTCTAAAATCATGAAGGTTCTACATTGGCTAATGTTGTGTATCTTGCACATAAGATGGTGAAGGAAAATAAACAGTTTGACCTATGTAGCCTAATAATGGAAAACCTAATTAAGAATGTTAGAATGTCTTTGGTTGAGAGTTATACCTTCCAGTTTGGGTCTTTTCTCATATGTTTAGTATTTTACTTTCTGAGTTTGCTACCATCAAAGGAGAATGTTGAGTGAAAGTCTAGAATCCCTATCAGAAAGCAAAAATATAGATATTTGGAATGTATGGAAGATAAAGAAAGTGCATGCAAAGTTTATTTATCATCTCTATAGATGGATCTGTGCTTTGGTGTGATAGTTTCTAGTGTTATGTCTATTAGTCAGTTTGAGGAGGGTTCCTCCTCTGGTAAGGAGTTAGAGGTTTTCATTGATGGTTCCCCTCTAGAACCTAAAAGCATAAAAATTAACACAAAAGATGTCATCACTATCTCAGAAGAGAAGGAGAAGGAAGAAGAGTATTTGCCTAGATCTAACTCTTTTGATCCAGATAAAATTTGTTTAGTGTTGGATGAAGGTGATATGAAAAAGATTTGTAAAATGTGGTATTCCTTCTCGCCACTCAGTTGGCCTAGAATTGATGATGATTTTGTTGATTATCTAACAAAAAGGGAATTATTGTTTCAGTTGTTTTTGACTCATTACTAGATGATCTAGTAGAAGTTGCTGAAGAAAGGTTATTGCAAGAAGGATTTGAAGGTCATCAGATCCAAGCCATGATTGAGAGAAGGTGCGTAAAATCCAAACAAAAATATCCAAACAATTGGTGAGACAATAGAATGCATTAAGGAGATGTCTGGAATCTATAGGTACTATCTATGGTGGCTTGCTACTATTGACAACTTTAGAAACACAATTGAAGATATTGAATTTGAATTAAATTATATTGGGAAGTTTTTTGAATTCTTGAAAGATATAGATGGAAAAAAAGAATAAGAGTTGGTGAGTTGCAAGCTAAGTTATTGTCTACTCAGAGACAAAGGGAAAATTTGGTTTAGATTTTTAGTTGGTCAAAGAAATTGTTGAGGTCTAGTTGGATCATCTCTCTGAGATACTTTCTGATGCAAAGGATTATGAACTTTAGTACATGTCTTTGGACTAGCCATCATCATTTCAACTATTGGCTCTACTAGATAGTATGTGTGCCAAAATGGTTTCTATTGTACTAGCTTCAAAGAGGATTATTCCAACTGTGAGAGAAAGGTACAAGAAAATTTGTCTTGTGAAAAGTGTTATTTTACCTGATTTCCTAAATGTTCTTATTTGGCCCTTTTCCTTTGATGGAAAAAATGGGGAGAAAAATGAAGAGAAAAACAAAAATAAAAAGAGGAATTGTATTGCTTGACAAAGGGGGAGCGTGTGGAGCTTTGTTTTTGTAGTTTTTATGTTTTTGAGTTTTTGCTATTTTTTCATCAATGCCAAAGGGGGAGATTGTTGAGAAGTTGACATGATTTAGCACTGTTGTCATTAATGTCAAAACTTGGGATCCAAAAAGTTGTGCTCTGGATGATATACAAAAATGATCTATCCTATCGAGTGCTATGATGTTGTTTAGTGTGGATGTTATCCTTGATCCAGATATGGTAGTACTTTTTTTTCAGACATCCATGGAAGAAATTTAATGTAGAATAATGAAGAATAATCTTTTGATATTGGATATTGTGGTCAAAGCTTATTTCGGGTATCCTTGCTATCCGAACATTCATATAGCATGTTACAAGTTTTGGTATTTCTAATTGTGTTTCTTTGGTTGGTACTAAAATTGATGGAAATCAAGATTTGTTCTTGGTTGTGGAATTCCCATTGGCTCCGAAATATATTTTGAATGTAATTCAAAGTTTTCTATCTTTTGGTAATTATGCTATCTTATGTATGACCTATTTATGGGTCCCATGGTAACGTGGTAAGGAGATATTTATGTGTGACCTATTCTAAATGGGTCTTGTGCTAGTGTGCCAAGCCTTCTTGAATATTTCAAGGTTGTTCGTCAAGCTAACATGTTTTGCTTGGTTGACTTATTTTGTTCTACAGGTACATATATATTGAACATCTCTTTGGTTTTGAACAAGAAGTGTGATGTATGCAAAGAGAGAAAAAGGGTGTGAAAGATTATGCAACAAGAAACAAAGAGGGAAGAAAAATGAAAGTTTTGGGAAGAAGTAATCAATAGTGGGGTATGTACAAGATCATCATGGAAAAAATAGGCCCTTAAGTGGTGATAAAATTTAGAAAAATTAAAGTTAAGCAACTTGACATAAAAATTTGAATAGGTTATCTATATTACTTAAAAAATATGTAAGAATAGAATCTATAGAAAATTGAATTTAGTTTCTAAACTACTAGGTTTATTTAAAAAAAATCTATTTGGTGAAAATTTGAAATTTCAATGTAGTAGCACTTAAATTTCAGGGAAAATTAAGTAGGTGTTTGTCTAACCACCCTAACCACAATAAAATGGTAATACTTTTTAATAAGATTTTATATATAAGTAGAGGACTTGTGTCTCGATGTGATGAATATTTTTTTGTAATTTTTTTCCAAGTAAATAATTAATTATGAATTTTTTATTACAACTTTTAAAAAATATAAAACTCATATGTTTGACCACCTTAACTTGGTCAAAACTTAATGAAATTCATTTTTTTTTTTTAATCCTATAGTATGTGAAGCAAAGAATGTGTCAGATTAAAAATGTGATACCGTTTGAAAGCTATAGATTTTTTTCAAACAACCTATCAATCAGGACTTTAGTTGTAATTCAAATATGGGTGATCCCATAATAGTGGTTTACAATTTTTGGCCAAACTGGACACTGAAATTATTATTTTTAACTAAATATTCACATTCGGGCACCTATAGTAAACCTGTGAGGAATTTGAAGATGGTGCAAACTAGAGTCTCATCAAATTTTGTCTGTAGATTCTAAAAATATTTTTTTCAAAATTTTTGGAATCAAATTGTACTTCTTTTTCCATCTCCCATGAAAATAATTTTTTTTCAAAAAATAACATTTTTAAAAAGTGACACACACCATATAAGGCATAAATTTTTTTCCATGAAGGATAAAATTCTAATTCTTTCAAATTTAGATTTATAACTCTAATATCTAGTTCTTCCACTTGGTTAGATAGTTTTTCATTGAATATTTTTTCCTTAATCAAGTTTCAAAGTTAAATGAATTACAATTCATACACAGCGTGACTGTATAATGTGTAACTTTTTTTGTATATGTCAAAATTTAATTTAATTTCTTTTGTTGGATCAAGGACTTCAATATCTGGTGCACTCATATTTTTCAATTTTTTTTTTGATAATCTTCTATTTTTCCACATAAGAAGAACAAAGAAATTCATTTTCGATGAAAAAGCTATGCTTAATAAAACTTAAAAAACATATACTCTTACAGTAAGCCGTCTCTCAGTTGTAATCTAGTTGGTTTTTGTATCTTAGGAAGTGAGCCCATCGGTAGTGAACCACCGAAAAATGAGCATTTTGGCAGTGATCCCTTGTAAAAATCACTTTAACCAGTGTTCTATAATTGAGAATTAGCATTCTCTGTGATTTTTCCCTTCTTGGGTTTCCACATAAATTCTGGTGTTCATTGTGCATGGTGTTGTTATGTACTTTCATGCTTATATCTATTTGATTATCATCTGATTGATATAAGCTTGCTTCGGATTAATTAAATTTAAGAAAATTGTTTGATAACTGATTCACCCCCCTCTCAGTTATACAAACTATTCAACAATTATAATATACCAAGGTTTACATTTTTTGAATGATCTTTGACTTATGCTAATATTAAATGGTAAGATTAAATCATCTAAATTTATTTTATATAATTCAATTTGAGTCATATCTAAGAGATGCTTTGGATGAGGTTCATGAATTTTGGAACCCACCTTTAATTTTAAAACATCTCTAATGTTTGGTAATACTCTTGTATTATCATGCAATATTTTTCGATTAAAGATTTTATTTCATTAGTTAATTTCATGTCTAAACTTAGGATTCTACCACTTAATTTCCAACATATATTAATTGAATCCTTTTCAATACTTTCTCTTCTCTTAGCAGCTCTTATCAAATTTTTAGGATTTACTTTTATACATTTACTAATCTTACTTAACATTCTTTTATTTGAAGTTGCTTTATTAACTAGAGCAATTGTTATTGCACACCAAGTTGAATTCTTATCTTTAGATCAAATTTTCTTACCTATAAAATCAATATCATTAGCAACACTAGATATGACTTGTTCTACTGAATCATCTTTCCTTTTTGGTTTTACAAAAATGCCTATTTTTTCCACTTTTCTCATTTTTGACATTCTCATAAATTGCATCATGAGTTGACATTGAAATCCTAATTTCTTTCTATAAAAAAGTATTCTATATATTCTATTTCCATAAGTTCTCATTTGTCTCCAAGAAACTTTACTAGGAAGGTTATCTAGCACATCTTTTTCAATTGTAAAAAAAAAAAAGCATTTTCATTTTCATTCATACAAGGGGAACTTTCATTTTCATTCACGCAAGGGGTTTCATTTTCATTTTCAAACATAAAGGGATTTCATTCTCATTTTTGCCAATATGAGGGATTTCATTCTCATTTGCATTCATATAAGATATTTCATCATTTTTTTGCTTTTGCATTGTTTCAACCCTAGAATTATTGATACCATCAATGGCATATGCAACTTCCTCTAAATAACTAAGATCAATATTATCAAGACTTGGGTTTGAAGACATACCTAGATAAATTGTATGAATAGGTGCATTTTCCATAACATTGGGAGGTGGATTTGAAGACATACTTGAAGTTGTTTGCATAGGTGTTATTTCCATATCATTCAAACTTGAAGTTGAAGGCATAGTTGGGTTTGTCTCCATAATTGCATTTTCTTCCATATTCACCATATCTACATTTGCATCATCTACATTCATCTCATCCTACATGTTTTCCTCTTCAACATTCATGGAACTAGATGCTTCCAAAATTTTCATTTGACAAATCCTTTCTCTTCTATCCCTTTGTCTTTTTGCCTCCATTTCTCTATTTGCTTGAATTTCTTCGGGTGTCATAAATTTCTACATTTTTTTCTTTGCCTTTGCTTCAATCCCATGATTACCAAACCATCTTTGATAACAAAATAAATGATTCTTAAACTATTTTGAAATTGCCACCTCCTTCAAATATTTAAATAAAATTGTATAGTATGAAGATCCTTTCTTCTATAAACTTTGAAGTACAAAAACATCATGAATACATCCAAAAGCTCTCTTTTTCTAAATATTCTTTTACTTGATTCCATTTCGGAAAATTCAACCCACACTTGTCTCTTCTAATAATTTGAATAGAATATGTGCTTTTAAGAGATTGCACAAGACAACATTGCAATAAAAATTACAGAATGGCACTTTCAGACCATATTTTCCAAATTGGGAAAAAATAGTTAAATAAGAAACATGTACGTTTTTATAATGCATATACATTCTATTTTAGGAATGTGTATGTGCTACCTTTACCCAATGGGTAAATAGGTAATGCATACACATTATATAATGTGTACACATTCTATTTAAATAACGCATATGTGTTATTAAAAATTTAAATCTTCAACCCACATGTAGTCTCAGTTTTAGGCTCAAGAAAGGCTTGGCAACCTGACCCTTAGCGTTTGACCTGCAACTAAAAAGTTAAGGTAGATTCAAGAGGAACGTCCAACTTTGGCAATATGGGGCCATAATGAACCTTTTTTCTAAATCAATCTATGAAATTAAAACCCATTAGAGGACATGATGTCTAGTTTCCAAATATATAATTTTTATTAAGATTGGATTATATATTTTATTTTTAAAATTAATTTCAAAGCAAACTAGTCCATAAACTTGAAATATTAGGCTTTTTTTTTAATAACTTTTTTTTTGGTTAAGTTTCTTGTAAAAAAAATATGGCATCAATATTCAGACAATTCTCTATACAATAAAAAAAGATTCAAAAAATGTTTAGTTTAAGTCCAATTATGCTATCTGTACATGTTGATTTTTAAAAACAATAATTAAGGCCAATAAAAATTCAAAACTTCAAAAAAAAAAATTTACAAAAGAATATCCGCATCAATCTTCATGTTGTTAGCTCTCTTTTCCCAAATGGAATTAGACAAATACTTTTATTTGGGTCAAAAAGTGGTGTCCATACACATACATGGTATGGTAAAAAAGAAAAAAGACTTTTAAAAAGTGGTTTTTATACATCCCTATCAAAATTTAATTTCTATCATCCGGGTATTTGAATAAATTACAGATTTGGAAACTAGATTCAAAATGATAAATTTCATATTGCTGACTTTTTTTAAGATTCATTGTGTAAGTGCCTCGAATTTTTAGTCCAAGTGTGACAAATTCTGAAAAAAAAAACACTTCCACTTTTTGAGCTTTATGTGGACCCAACTTCTTGCATTAGCCCAAAGAGGTGACCAACCTTTTGTTTGACCTTATTATTTTCACTTCCATTATCAATGATTAAAATAGCCATAGTATTATTGAATTGGTGATTCTATGTGAAAACAGAGTTAGGAATTATTTTAGAGTAATTCTTAGTCATGTGAGAATAAGGGAATGGTTAGGATCTATAGGATTATCAACCTTGACTAAGGGTAGATCTTCCACCTCTCCCATATTTCTATGTAGCTCTTCTACAATTATTTTTATTCTTTTATCTTTTTTTGGAGTAGCTTGAATTCCTAAGGGGATTGATCCCATCACTTGTGATAGCTACAAAATTATTTCTTTATACTAGTTGTAAAGAAGGATGAATGATTTCAAAGTTGTGATTAGCCAATAGGGCTATTAGAGGTTTTAAGGATACCTTCTTGTATCCACTTTTTAAACCCTAACTTACTTTTATATTCATTGTAAGCCTAAATCACTATCTAGAGATTTAATTTCAAACACAGTTAGATCCTTACAAGGGAAAAAATGAGATAGGCTTGAAATGATTTTAATAACCAATACCCCTTTTTCATCAAGCTTGAAGCTTGTTGAATTTACCGATATACTTTTGATTTGGTTGACCCTAATCTTTCCTAAGTTATAGTGATTTACCTAGAAAAAATTGCATATATCTAGGGGAATACAATCTTTCATTTATAGCTTCATATAGTTTTGACAACTTAGTGAACTCTTGTCCTTTTTTTGTAAAGATCATTTTATTATATTGCCACTAGTCTAGCTCTAAATTTGATAGATGGACATAAAAAATTTGCAATTATTTGGGGTTAGTCAAATCATGTCATTTCTTGAAACATGCCTTAATATTACAAAGCTAGGAGTCAATTTTTTCACCATTGAGTCTTTCATCAAGTTTTGAAAATGTAAACATTTGTTTCAAGTTATTTAGATACCAATGGTTTGAGCTTCTTGTATATTAGCTAGAAGGTGCTAGAGTTCCATGAAAAGATGAGATTGGATCTTCCATGACACAATTTTGGATCCATATTTGATTTTACAATTTCTTTGGATAGTACTCATGTTCACCAACTCTTTAAAATTATCTTCTATCTAGGCATCTCACTTAATATTTATTAAAATATTGAGTGCAAAAAAACTTTTCTTATAGATGGTTTCTCAATAGATTACCTTTTGGAGGGTATAACGTTTGATTCACAACTTTAGTTTTAACATTTAAAAAAAAAACTAAAGATCTTGATGAGGTAGATGCATTGAATTGAACAATGATTTATTTGAAACTCATTAAAATCCTTAAAGACCACTTGGATGGCCTCAAAAATGAGTTACAAATTTCCTTATTGTGATACCTCAGAAAAAATAATATAGATCTAATTAGGATTAAAGAAAAAAACTATCAAGAAGATTAGCTCTTGGGTTTAAAATAAATATCTAAAAGGAAGTACCAAATGAAACCCTAAAGGTGTCTAAATGTATGGCAACCAAAAAGGGAGTAAGATTGTAATGGTTAATCAAAATTTTGAGGAGACTAGATCCAAGGTTGTGTTCCTATGGCTCTCATAGAGATTAATTTGTGTGCACAAAGACAAAAATAACAAGAGATATTTTCTCTCAACAAAGAAAATCTTAATAACATCTTCAATGCATCTTTTTAATGAAATAAAAATATGATTATAGAAGAAATAAACTTCTAAAAACATAAATACAAAATAGAATATTATTCAACTTGTGAGAAACTGCATCCCATAGAGATAATTGAAAAGCACAGTGAATGCATAAATTGCTTAATTTCAATGTAATATTCAAGAAAAATAGGGGCACGTTATAAAGGAAAAATATCCAAGTATGAGGTGTTGAAGTTCATCAACACCTATCCAGTCTATAAACTAGTTGGGAAGCTCATGAGAAAAATATCCTGTCTATGCCAATGAGTCATACTACAATGAATGCCTAAGTAGGATTAGGTTAGCCTATGTGTATGCAAGCATTAATGTATACACTGACAACCTCCCTTAAGCACAAATTAGGTGGACATGGATAAAATGGGTCCTGGCTACTAGCCTAGTGAGGTACCTATGTACAATGCAATCTCTCTAAAAAATAGAGTAAGATAGAAAACCTAATGGGAAAAAACTATCCTCCAAAAAGAGAGAAGATTTGGAGAAGACTAGAAAGCCCCTGAAAGGATGATGTTGATGCTAATATAGACCACACACTATGAAGAGCTCGTAGATGAATGGAATTTCTCTCAATGAGGGGTTTGGTGAAGATGTCAACAACCTACTCTGAAGATTAGCAAAAGACTAATTCGATGATCTGACCATGAATCAACTCTCGAATGTAATGCATACAAATCTCTATGTGTTTGGTTTGTTGATGCTAAATCAGATTCATGTATATCTAAATAATACTCTGGTTGTCACAATAGATGACTATAGGCTGCTTGAAAGAAGTACCAAACTCAGAAAGAATTCCTTGAAGCCATATAGCATTTGTAGCTAAATTAATAGCCCCCTTGAACTCTACCTCTTTGGATGATATAACAAAAGCATTCTGCTTCTTACTAGACCAATTGATAGGACCTGAACCAAGTGAAAAGATGTAACCTAAAGTGGACTTGTGATGCTCAATTTCACCAACCCAATCTGAATCTATATAACCAACCAAGTTAAGTGATGAACCAACTCTATAGTGAATCCCAAACCCAAGAGTACCATGAAGATAGTGAAGGATCCTCTTAGTTTCTTTCCCATGCAACTCATGAGGTTTCCACATGAATCTCGAAACCATGCCTACTACATAGGAAATGTTTGGCCTAGTATGAGTCAAGTATATAATAATACCAACAAGTTTTTGATACAATATAGCATCAACCAATGGTGTAGTAAAGGAAGTCTCAAGCTTAACTCCAAAAAGAAAGGGAGTCAGAGATGGTTTGCAAGTAGTCATATGAAATTATGCAAGTAGATCAAGAGTATACTTTGGTTGTGCAAGAGTAATCCCTGAAGCTGACTATGAAATATTGATTCCAAGGAAGTACTGCAATAAACCCAAGTCTATCATGTCAAATCTATCCTAAAGTGATGTCTTCACTACTAGAATGGAAAATGAAGTACTCCTAGTAATCAAAAATTTGTCAACATATAGAATTAGTATCAAAAGTAAATCATCCTACCACAGTAGATACACATTAGGATTGGAATGACATCTAGTAAAACCTAAAAATAGGAGGTAGGAGTCCATCTTGGTATACCAAGCTCTATGAGCTTTTTTGAGGCCATAGAGATATTTCCTAAGTCTACAAACTAAGGATGAATCTTGAACAAAACCTGGTGGTTGTTCCATGTAGATTTCCTCCTTAAGGTATCTGTGAAGAAAAGCACTCTTCACATCCATTTGATGTACATTCCATCCATGTGATGTGGCTATAGGAAGTGTGAGTCTAATGGAAGTCATCTTATCAACTAGTGCAAAGGTTTCTATATAGTCAATGCTAGCAACTTGTGAAAAACCTTTGGCTACCAATCATGCTTTGTACTTATCCACTAACCCATCTGCTACAAATTTAGTTCCATATATCCATCTACAACAAACTATCTTCCTTCCTTTAGAAAGTGAATTCAAATCCCAAGTGTGATTTCTAATCAAGGAATCATATTCCTCATCCATAGCAATATCCCACTCTAGTATTCCTGATGCTTCTATGAATGTCTATGGATTGGAAACTGAAGCAAAGAAGGCATGTGCCCCCCTAAAAGTATACTTGAATCAGTCTATCATCTAATGAATCCTATACCCTTGTATCTATCCTATGTATAGTGTAAGATGTGGATGATTCTGGTGTAGATATATTAACTTCTAATGCAATCCCTAAAATAGATGAAGACGAACCCTCATCACTGTGAGAACTGGAAGAAGAAGATACTACACTAGGAATCTGCTGAGAATGATCTAAATCATCAGTACTATAATTAGGATCTGAAGAGTCCACAATATTTTGAGAAGTATCAAGTATAGTTTCAAGAGATGTTTCTTGAAACAACACTTCTCTCAATAAACAACTAATGTGTGATAGGGGTATGTGCAAGATCATGATGGGCCAAAAAGTGGCGATATCATAGGTATGTGCTTGCAATGAAACCTAAATGTTTTTTAATAAAAATGAAAAAAAAACCTCGAATTATGTTTTAGAAATAAAATTTAACTTTTAAATCTTAAATTGTTTAATTAAACCCCAAAAAATTGATTTTTAAAACCCTAATTGAAACAAAACAAAAATTGCATTTCAAAACCCTAGAAATGAAATGAAATAAAACCATTGCATTTACAAATCCAAATGAGGAGCTTTTGAAACCACTGAATTCAAATCAAGCGAAAAAATGATTTGAAACCCTAGTTTGAATTGAAGCGAAAAATTTCATTAAAACCAAAATTGTTTAAAACTGAAACCCTAAATTGAATTGGAACAAAAAATTTGTTAAAACCCTAAATTGGAATCGAACAAATCATTTTGATTTTGAAAACTAGGTAATTTCGAGCTCAAAAAAAATCATTTGCATTGCTTAAATGTTTTAAATTTTATTTGCTTTGTATGGAAAAAATGATATATATTAAACTTTAGTTTCAATTTTAAATTATAATTAGATTATAAATCAATATGTTAAAGAATGGTTAAAATTCATAAAGTTTATCTTGATGTTTGTTTGCAAATTTAGTTAACAAATTCGTAAAATCTAAACACATTTTAATCGGTTCAATTACTAACTTGCAAGTCTAAATTATGCCAAGGGCCACCCAAACTTCACCCTAAGTTTGCTAAACCCTAGACCCTAAACCTATAAAATCTAAACCCATAACACTAAAAATTTGAAATTTATGAACCTAGACCTAATCTTTCATTGGACATACCTAAAATTATGTAGGTTCAATGTCAAGAATGGGTCTATTTGGTAGATTTATGAAAACTATTTTGAATATCTAGAATGCCATAAAAGTATAATTATAGCAATTCCAATTGGAAACACTTGGGTACATATATATCGTATGAAATTTAAATCTAGGAAGGTGTCTATCATATAGGCGAGTTGATAATACATGGAAAGAGGTTTGTATGGGAATATATGTATTAAGAAAAACATACCACATGACCTCTATAGGATTTTTAAGATGTGATCCTAGATAATAATCCACCCATCCTCAATCATAATGGATTCTTTAGCAATTAAGAGAGATTCAATTTAACCATAAAATTACC
This sequence comes from Sequoia sempervirens, assembly GCA_007258455.2. Classification (NCBI taxonomy): domain Eukaryota; kingdom Viridiplantae; phylum Streptophyta; class Pinopsida; order Cupressales; family Cupressaceae; genus Sequoia; species Sequoia sempervirens. Next base: position 35,539 of record VDFB02062845.1, read on the forward strand.
TATATTTTGATACTATATAGATTTATGTGGAAGGATAGAAATGCATCAATAAGGAGACCAAGATGGAACCATTTAACACCTACAAGGTACACCTATTACATGGGAAAGGGAGGAAGTACATCATGATAGTTTGGAGGAACTACATGCTATTATTACAATTTAGAGATCTAGGAGGATGATTCATATAAAAGAAATATAATTAAATATTTATATTATTTAATATATTATATTTAATAAAATATATTATAATATAAATATTTAATATCATAAAATATAATATAAGATTACAATTAAGGATAGGTAATGTTACAATTTACTTGGGGTTTTAATGATGATTAGGCTTAAGATTCAATTAGGTTTGTAGTAAATAGTTAGGTTACAATTAGGAATATATAATAAATATTAATATAATTATAATACAAATATAAATTAATTTAAATATAATATAATATAGGAATACATTTAAGATTACCTAGTAAAGGTTATAATTTAATTAAGTTTCAATTAGGTTTGCAATTCAATTAGGATATGGTTAGGGGTGGGGATCATTTAGCATTCTATTATTGTTAGAGTATGGGTTACATTTAAGATTATTGTTATTTTTGTGATATGTATAGATTGATTCTTTTTTAGAATCATGTTAACTTTTTTTTATTAGAGGGGTAAACACTTTTGACCCAGAGCTAGATGGAACCAACGAGGCTATAGTATGACTAAATTTGGACCTCACTAGACATCTAGATCCCCTTAAGCCATCCTATCACCTTAAATCATAAATCAATTTCTTAAGGGGTCCCAATATGACAAATTTCTTAAAGGGATCAAAGAAGTTCTTAAAATTTGGTGAAGTTGCCCAAGGCAACCAAATTTAACAATAATAAGATCGTGCAAGATTATAATATGAATGAGATTTCATGATCTAGGTTGGTCAGTTGAAACAAGAGTAGATCTCAATCAACTATTCCACAAGAAAATGTTCTTCACTAACTTGCAAGTTCATTAAATATTTCAAGGGGCACTAAAACTTTACCCTAAGTTTTGTAAACCCTAAACTCTGAACTCTAAAATCTAAACCCTAAACACTAAACCATTCATTTTGTCCTACCCAACACCATAAAGTGAAATTTGGTTGTCTTAGGAAAATCCGCCATATTTCATTCCCTTATGCCATGTAATTTTGTCCTAGGATCTTACTACATGTACATCCCCTTAAGTTATCCTATTACCCTAAACCCTGAACTCTAAAGTCTAAACCCTAAACCCTAAAGCCATCATTTTTTCTTAGGCTCTTAATGAAATTTGGTTGCCTTAAGCAACACCACCAAATTTCATTCCCTTATGCCATGTAATTTTTTCCTAAGATCTTACTACATATATCCCCTTAAGTTATCCTAAATCCCTAAAACCTAAACTCTAAAGTCTAAACCGTAAACCCTAAAGCCATCATTTTTTCTTAGGCTCTTAATGAAAATTTGGTTGTTAGGCAACTCCACCAAATTCATTACCTTATGCCATGTAATTGTTCCTAGGATCTTGCAGCATGTAGATCCCTTAAAGCTATCCTATTACCTTAAACCTAAACTCTAAAGTCTAAACCCTAAACTCTAAAGCCATCATTTTTTTCTTTAAAGGCTCTTAATGAAATTTGGTTGCCTTGGGAAACTTCACCAAATTTTATTCATTTGAGCCATGCCATTTTCTCCTAGGACCTCACTAGGCGTAAATCCCCTTAAGCCATCCTGTCACCCTAAATCGTAATTCGATTTTCTTAAGGGGTTCAATATGACATTTCTTAAGGGGATCAAAGAAGTTCTTAAAATTTGGTGATCAAAGTTGCCCAAAGGCCCAACCAAATTTAACAATAATAAGATCCTGCAAGATTATACAATATCAATAGTTAATTGTATTTTCATTCAAATAACATGTGCCTTAGACATATAAATGAGGCTTACATATAATTTTATCATTTGTATTCAATTATTTAAAGGCCATTTATATTGAATGGTTTAACTTGGTATTTCCTAAACATGTATCTTACATCTTGAAATTACAAATCTAATGCAGGTTCACTCATATCTTAAAGATCACATGGATCCATTCAATAATATTAAATCCACCTCCGCCATCCATCTCCAACACCTTCACCTCCACCTCCGCCCACTCCACCTCGTAACCCCCCACCTCCACCACCTGAAATCAATGAACATGCTCGTTTGCAAGCACAAATCAATGCTTCTACTAGAACCATCCAAGATCAAATCAACATTATTCAAAATGAAGAATGTGTCGCACCTCCTGTGAGGATGTTTGCATCTAGGATGCAAACCCTTGTTGATGCTGTTAGGGCTATGGATGGGATCGTAGATGAGCATCGACAATGGCTAGAGGAGAGGAGAACTCCTGATTTTGAAAAGGAAAACACAAAGAAATGAATATCTATGCAGTAGAGAGCCATAATAGTTTATAAATTAAAACAATGATCTTAAATAGTTATGAATTTATAAATTTGGTGAACGATGGATATTTTGTGTGATGAATTTATAAATTTGGTTCCAAATGGATATTTTTAGTGACATGAATTTATGATTTTGGTTCTATATGGATATTTTTAGTGACATGGATTTGTGAATTTGGTGGAATTTATGAACTTATAATGAATAGTATATAATGGTATATAATAGTATATATTTTATGACTATCTACTAGATCATGATTTCTCCCGCTGAAAAATTGTAATATATATATGTGTGTGTGTGTGTTAGACATAAAATGAGATTTTATTGAATGTTTCAAAGTTTATTGTTTAGTATGTATGTGCATGTATTAAAATTTGTATAATAGTTCTTAAATTTTTGAAATTTGTATATGTATGTATGTATAGTTTAGTTTAATGATTTATGCATGCAAATTATGCATCATATTTTATTTTAAATGTACATGTACATACATTTAATTTTTAATTTTGTATGGACATGCTCTTGAGTTGAACAATCAATGTATATATATGTGCATTTCAATTAAATATATGAGCTTAATATATATGTTGCTCATCCTATTTCAATTAAACATATGATCTTAATTTTTGTATGCACATGGACTATTTTGTATGATTTAAAATGCAGGTGCACATTATATCAAGCATATATCATGGATGATTTTAACATTGATGATATCATCAATCCACCACCTGAGCCACAGCCAGATCCGCCTCCCTCCCCCCCTCCGCCTCCACCTCCACCTCCACCTCCCCTCCCCTTCCCTTCCCTCCCCTCCCTCTTATGCCACCTCCGGCACTATGGCATCATTAGAGCTTGAGGAAACACACGAATAAATGATCAAGTTGCATCCTTACAAAATCAAATCAATGCTATCACCCGAGTCAAGCATTGATTGCTCCACATGTGAAATGTTTTGCATCACGTAATTGCAAAGCGTTGTTGATTCCATCGGGGATGATCGAATTCTGATCTTGATAGGCATCAGCAGACAAAGAAAAAAATGAAACAATTTTATTCTGATGGTCTCTCTTACAAACAAATATTAGACCTTAAAATAATGAAAGCCACATCCTAGCCCCCTACTTTCTTGACCCAGTTACTCGACAACCCATTCCACCCAACAAATCTAGAATATCCATGAGGTGGTGCATACATCTGCTTGAGATGATTGCACATTTTGAATCGATGGTATATGGTTTTGATAGTCCCCACATGCTAATTGGGAGTGCCCATTGTATTTTTTGAGAAAATTGTATGTAGAGTTTGTTTTGGGGCAAAAGCCCAATTATTTTGATTTTAGATCATTTCAGGGTGTTGGTGGCGGCATGCCACAACATAGATTAGGGGCAAGGGTTGATCCCCGACGCCCCGTGCATGCACAAACCCTTGTTGTTGCTCCTAGTCCTCCCATTCCTGTACCTGTACATCATCAAGCTCTGGTCTCAACATTAGGTTCCCTTAGTACACTCGCAAGAGATCTTGATCAACACGCTTCTGCGATAACGAGTGGGGAGCATAGAGACGACGATAATGATGGAGGAGTTTTTTATGGAGCTGGTTCGAGTACTACTCCAGGAGTGTCGAGACCCGTCCCCCATATATGTACTAGTTGTCATCAAGTGTGCTATGGACCTGATCAAGCTACACCTAGTTAAGGTGGACGGGGAGATTCTGGTGGTTCATCTGGTTGCATCAGTTCATTTGTAGAGTTCCTCATAGCAAAACATCACCTTGAGAACACTACGACACAGGTATAAATATGCATCTAGATGTACGAACTCATTTTATAATAATTTTTATGGTTGTATATATCAAAGAAAAGTTTGCAATACATTTTAACAATCAATTTTTTTGGTGTACAGATGACACTTTCGATGGGGCAATCATCGTACCACAAGATACATTACATAAAATTAGCGGTCATACTTGGCAGCCCTTATGGGGGTATTTTGATTTCAATTTTTTAAAATTATATATGAAATCATAAATTATTTAACTTGAGTTTAAATTTATAATTTAATCACATATATGTTTCAAATATTGATGTTGGTTTAGGTGAGTCAATCGGCATCCACGTCGATTCCTCCTAAGGGATTGTCAAGCACTCCTCCACTATCGAGCGACATAGATCAGGGGCAGGTACATTCATATTGTAGATTTGTTTAAAGTTTACATTAGTATAGTTACAATTTTATGAGTTTTGAATTCACTAGATATATGAAACGCATGCATGTACACTTGTAAATATTATAAGCGTTAAATGTCTATGTACATGTATGTCTAGGTTGATACTGTGATAGGTCAAATGTGAGCGTTAGAAGACGAGCAACAAGTAAAAGAGTGCAAATAAACACCAAAACAACCTACACCTCAAGATTAGCTTAAGTTGGAAACAACACAAGATGAAAGCAACAAAATGGAACTCTATACCTTGCGTCGAATCGATCCTTTGGTTGGCCCTTCGATCTTTGATGTGTATGCTCCTTGGATTGCACAAGATGCAAGCTAAATGATGTTGTGAGGATGAGTGCAAGTGGATAAACACATGAAAATGACTAAGTATAAGTTGAGAAACAAAATTGCAAGAGTTTGGCTAGCAAAATGATCTCCCCCAAAATGAGAGAAAAGAGGGGGTATTTATAGGAATTTTGAGAATTCCTAGAGGAGATGGATGGCCAAGATTGAGCCACCAAATATCAAGATGTAGGGCTGAGGTGAGTTGAGAACTCACAAGCCCTCACATCTTGACATGTGGCATGTGATATAGCCCTAAAAGGTGAGGTGGACATGAGGTGGAAGGATGGTACACGACATGGAGGGGGGTACAAAGTACTTTGGGATTGGACAAGATCTCCTCATAAAGGAGGTCCTTGTCCCCATGTGGGTGAGAGGACAAGTGAGGAATTAAGAATTCCTCAAATATCCTTATGGGGAGATGGGAAATAATTTTAAATTCTAAAGGGTGCATTGGGGGATTAAATGTGAATTAAAAATTCACACATGGGGAAGTGGAGTGCCTTGTCAAGAAGGGAAAGCCTTTAATAGGGTTGACTAAGGACACATGTCATAAGGACATGGGAAGAGAAAAGGAATTCCAATATTCCTTGGAAGGATAAAAGGAATTAAAATTCCTTGAGAGGTTGATTAAGGCTAGTTAGTGAAGAGTTGAAGGGATGGTTAGGTGGCTAAGAGAGATTAGAGGCCAACTTGCAAAAGTTGGAGGATGTGACACATCCTAATCAAGGATTAGGCATGTGCACACCTTAATGATGAGATTAGAAGATGGATTAAAATAAAAGATGGAGGATGTGACATAAAGGAAATTAAATAAATGACATATTTATTTAATTCAATTGATGGAAGGAGGACTAAAGAGATAAGGTATTATTGATTAAATACCTTAGGGATTTGGCAGAATTAAAGCTATTAATTAAATAATAGCAGTATTACTTAATTAACGAAAATAAGACGAAAGGGGATGAATTTGGATAAATCAAGTGTCCAAATTTAGAAATCTACAGATACCACAATAAGAATGGGCATTGGGCAAACATTTGATGTTGCAGTTACTCGTGAGGCCACTGATTTCCAGGTTGTTTACAAAAATTTCTACACAAAATGTGCAAACAATATATATGTATATATTAACCTAATTGAATTGTACATGCTTTAATTTTGATCTTGTAGGACTTTGTTAGTGCAACTTTCAGCCCTGACCCAGACATAGTTACACCACTAGGAGGACATGTAGAGCAGGTTTCAGATCAAATGGTAATTTAATTTTTTTATTATATTTAAAGTGAATTATAAATTTTAAATTGAATATATACATATTAATATGATGTTTTTCGCATATTCTTTTTCTTTTTATGGCATGAGACACATCTGTAGTTCAACATGTATAGATGAGTCTGGAGAAGAGCTAGTGCACAACCTCGAATACGTTATGTAATTGAAATATGATAAGTCTGAATTAAATTGAATAAAAAATAATAATTGTAAGAGTTGTACATCTAATTTTGAATTTCTTTGTCTTGTTTATGGAATTGATTTAAGAAATTTAGAGGTTTTAACATTTGGGCTGTCAGATGTAGATATGGTGGTAATTTAATTTTATGATGAATTATAAATGAAATTGTCATTAAAATCATTTTATTGTCTTACATCTAATTTCATCTTTCTCTTATGTACAAAGTGTTTGAGTCATCCACATAGTCCATGGTGTGAAGGTCTCTTGATTATAGAGGCGATTACATGACCTACAAACATGTGATTTTATGTGTTTATATTTCTTGTTTATCATGTGTACTCTGTTGGACTTTATTTCGTATTAAACCCAATATATTGGTTTCATGCACTTAATATGTTACATAAATTATGGACTTTATTATTGTTTGAAATTTTAATTTACACATGTAAATTTATGCATTTTATGTTCATAGTCAAGACATTAATATAGGACATTAATGTGAAATTTAGTGAAGACTTCATAATTGTAGAATAATTTTAGGTTTAATCTTCTTTTCAATGAACAACAAGATATTTTCCTTCTAATGTATTAATTTTAATTTTAATTTTATGAGAGAAAATTTATGTGGATTTACCTACTTATTTAGTTCTATAAATTGAATTTTACCTCATTGTTGGTGCACTTGGAATTCCTATACCTTGTGAATATCATGGATATCACCATTCTTTGTTATTTTATTCTTTAATTTTTCCTTAACTAGATTGACAAATAAAGTCATTGATCTAAACTCTTAAGCAAATAAAATTCTTTATAGTGAAAAAATCTAACAAGGTATTGATATAATTAGCTAATGTACATATTTATAAAATGACACCATTAGTTTCTCACTAGTAATGGAAAAAAGTGTTCGTACTAAAAATTAAGGAAAGAGGTAATCATTAGAAAAAATATAAATTATGATAACATGAGAATGTGTATATGTAAAGCGATTGTAACCATTAGGTGATGAATACGTAGTGTACACACATGATAGAATTTTTAGAAATGATGAATATGGAGC
>VDFB02062846.1:0-14933 GCA_007258455.2 Sequoia sempervirens
TACAGTCACCAACTCGACGTATTCTCCTCCCTCGCGCTGATATTCCATGCAAGGGAAAGATATTACCAACATTCTTGCGAAGTTGATAATAGTGGCAACCACCCTTCTGTAATCAATCAACTCTACTGAATGAGCGTCGTAGGCTTTCACCTTGTACGCCAATTGTTCCTTCCAAGCAAACAGATGTTGCTTGTCTTCCTCAGAGTATACTGATTGATAAGCTAATTGCAAATCTGCAATTGTACTTTCGTCTTCAAGCCTCTTTTCTGCAATCCTTTGTTCCGACTGCTGGATCTCCACACGAAGTTCATGTGCTCTATCCCGTAACTGCTATAGGTTCGCCAGTACGCATCTACCCTTGAGAACAAACTCTTCCACCTGATTTCTCAAGTGTTTGCCGAATGTTAACAATTGCCGATGATTTTGTTCGGCGGGGAGATCTAGTAGTCCTGCCGGTAGGGCTGAGATGTTCGGTGTGCCATGTATCAAGTTGGTGATGTAAGACCTCAGTTTCTGATTTTCAGCCTTTAAGGCTGCCTTTTCTTTACCATCCTTGGCCATCCTTTCTTGTGCGCTCACCGAAGCTATTCCGAGAAGGTCCGCCTCCACCTGTCGTGTCGTCTTCCCGAGGTTAAGTTGAGACAAAGTGTAGTCCTCTACTTGAACCTCGTGTATGCTTTTCTCTACTGGTGGAGCGGCAGTCTCTATGATGATCTCACATTCTGCATTCCTTTCTATGTGAACTTGTTTCTTTAACCTCTTCGCCGACGTGTCTTGTGGGACGTGGTCGAATTCGGTAAAGTCAAGCTCATATGAGGGTTTTTCCCTCTTCCTTCCTAGGAAACCTTCGAGCCAAATAGAATCTCGGCGAACTTCACTAGGAGGGATGTAGCAGAGGCCTTGAGGCAGCTAGATGTGTGAAATTTGTCTTTGAACAATGTCTCGGTGGCGAATCAAGTCGATGAGGACTTGTGTCTGCTGTGATACTGGTGATATGGGCGGCTCTGTTTCCATAACAGGCACCGTTTCTGCTGCTGCTTCTACTGTTGTTGCTTCCGCCATTGGTTCAGCCACTGGTTCTTCAACAACTAATGCTGCTGGTTCCTCCGTGATAACTTCTGCTGAATCAGGGGTAGGAGTCTCTACTCTTTAGTGCAGGGCAGCAATGCGAAGTGATTGACCCCGAGGACTATGTGGCTTTCCGAATTGTCCCTCTGTGTTCCTAGGTTTAGCGTACTCATCCTTAGGGGAGGATTACCATTGCTTTTGTCTAGGTTTCCTTCTTGAAGTGGAAGGTGGTGTAGACTGAACCTGTGGCGGCTCTGTTCTGTGAGGTATCACCTTCCTTGATTTCTTGCTGTCGAGATAGAGTTGGCTATTTCTAACCACTCTACTCGTTCTTTCTTCTATAGATGTATCCTCTTTGGCATACCAATCCACTCTCGGGAGCGGTTGGGAGTCAACTGAATCTGCAAAAAATGGGGGGAGAATGGCTTCCCCTTCATCATCTGACAGGCCCTCAATGTCTGCTGACATGAAATCAGCAACTTGTGGGAGTCTGAATCTGCTGTAGTTCCTTCTTCGCACTTCATACTCGTCTTTACAATTCACCCAATAATCTTCCATAGAAGACTTATGTGACGAGTGTTGCTCGAGGTGTGCTGCATAGAGTCCTCTGGGATCATAGGATCTTCTATCGATGAGATACTTGAGGTTAAACCTCCTTGTTTCTTGACCCATCATCTTTGCATCTGTCGTGGATTCACATCTATATAGTCCCATTTCAACGGGAAAGTTAACAGCTGTCTTCCTCTTCAAGCGCAAGTGGACATGAACCTCGGACAACTATCTCAGGAACTCCATGAAAACTACCCTATCCGAAGGGTGTCTTGGTAGCATGGTGGGGTGGCCAATGTAGCCATACACGCGTATGTAGGAGAATGTAGGAAATTGGATGAACCAATCTGCCCAATCCGCCATTGCCTCTCTGGCTGTCTGTGAAATACGCACGTGCATCTCATGGTTAAGCTCACGAACTATGTGCATGGTGAAGTGATCACTTGTCTTCTTGAAGTGTCTTTCCGCTTGAGTAAACTCAAGGCGTGTGAAAAACTCGTGAACCTTCTGCACACCTAAGGTTCCCACATTGTTCAATAACCTAAAATCGCCTTGGAAGGCTATTAGGTATACTAGGTAAGAGCACATGTGGAACCTATGAGCTTCCAGATACCTAGTGATTTGTCGGTGGAGTGTGTCACTGATCAAAGTAGCCCAGTCATAGTATTCCCTCCTGCCAATGATTTTAGCGATGACATAGTACATCCATGGCTGGAATTGACGACCATCTTCTTCTCCAGTGACTCTATTGAGTAGAGTGATTAACACTGCGTACTCGTCTTTACATTCTCCTCACCCCAACAACTTAGGCAAGCTTGCCTTTGTCACTTTCAGCCATTTTTCGGCCATAATCCTTTGACATTTGTCCTTGGCTGTCTCAAAAGCTTTCTCACATTCCGTCAATGATATGACTTTGCTGTTAGGATGTGAGGGAATATCAAAACATCTTTCGATATCCTGAGGCTTTAAACTGCAAACAATTCTTCCATCTGCTGCTCTGATTTCTCTGGTGGTAGGGTTGTAATGTTTGATACAAGCGATTACGAGCTCTACGCTTTGTAGTGTGATGGGAATTGATGCGGCTTGCAGCAATCCGGATTCTTCGATATTCTGCAATGTTATTTGATTCATGCCTTCTAACTGCTCCAAATCGACCACTGGATTTACTTGGTGTAGATTTGTGTCAACTGTTTTCAGGTAATCATGGAGTAAGACCGTCTTGGTCTTGTATTGCACCTGGGAGTACTGCATCCTGAAAAACTTAAAGATTGACTGTAATCTTGACCTAGTTCAGATGATTTTTGGAGCCCTTAAAATGGCTACTGGCAGAAGTATTTTTCCGGAAAAAATCTGGCACATGGGTTTTGTTCGTGCTTCAATGTTGAACAAACCCAGTTCCTCAGAATTTGGATTCTGAAACTTTTTCGGAAAAACCCCCAAAAATAGGGGCAGCAAGTTTGCTGATTTTGTAAAATTTGTTGAGATGGGTTTCTCTGGAAAATGATGCTGAATCTACCCAGTTGATCTGATCTGATGTAGCCTGTTGCTTTTTCTGTCAGATGCAAGAAAACCTAAGACAAGAAGAGAGGAAAAAGACAGAAGGTGGATTGGAAGTTTTATCTGATCTTCAAAAAAACTATCTCTGATCCAATCCTCAAAATGGCAATCTTTTCCTGCTTCAGATCTGCAAATAAAAATGAAGAATGGATGAAAACCTCCTTCAGATCTTCAATGGCGTCCTTTGAGAGCTTTGTGGCTGTTTTTATCCTTCAACCTGCAATGAAATAATGAAAGGGGACGCCATCTCCTTGAATATATATGTTTGAGCTTCAGATCCACAAATTTGGGGACCTAACACAAGCTCAAAAGGTGATTTGAGTTTGATCTGAAGTTAAAAAGGTGATTTCCACCAATCGTGGAGCGTTTTAGCCAACTTTAACTCAAAAAGCTTTTGACTTTAGTCAACAAATGACCTTTGACTTCTTTTGGGCGTCCCTTTTCATCTTTTGCAAGTTTTTTAGTATTTTCTCTCCTGAAAACCCCCTGTTTGATCCTGAATCTAGCGTTGTCTGTTGACCCTGAGACGTCACGGACACATTCAACCGGTGAATCAAGCTGGAAAAGAAGTACGGGAGGCTGAATGATAAAAGAGTGAGTTAAAGGGCTCCAAAGGCTGGAAGCCTTTCCCGAAGGCTTTGCCAATCACCTTAGTGATTTTTTGATCGCCGTTCTTGACTTATTTGAAATGACCTCTCGTGCTTTAGGCTGGTTCTGCCGTTGATGGAGAGTCGGATGTTTTCACATGGCGTTTCATCGGTACCGGCTGCATTCACGCTGGGAATGGTGTCTTCGGAAATTTGGACCTCAAATTAGGGTTCCTTTTATCAAAGCCTCCTTGAAAAGGGCGCTTTTGCCTTTTAGCTTGATTATTTTCGTCTGACAAGTTGCCTACTTTGATCCAGATTATCCGTTGACTGCTCTGTCAGGTATTGATGCTTGCAGTTGCGTTTCCGAGCTTTGCTTGAGCTGAGAAGGTCATCAAAGGAAGCTTCTTTGTCATTGGTCGACATCACAAGAGTCCATGAAGGGCGGCCTTTCTTTTTGCTCTTTTTCTTTAGAACCGTAGTTAAGCGTGGTTTCACGACAATTCCTCAAGCTGCCTCTTTTAGCCGTCGGCGGTTGCCGTGATCTATTCATCGGATGATGCGGATGTTTGTTTCAGCTGTCGAGCCGGTACTCAAGCGTCAAGAATGGCCCTTTGGATGATCATCATGACTTCATTTGACCTTCACCGAAGTCTTGGAAGCCCACAGCGGAAGAAGCGCCTTTTCAACAATGAAGCCAATCTCCCCGCCGTAACATCTCGAGTTAGTCAAATTTTGACCTTTTTAGTTTTGAGGAATCTCGCCGTCAAAAGCGGCATCTTTTTAGGCCTTTTTACATGCATGGTTGTCGTTGAAGCTTTTGAAACTTTAGCTTTCAGCACACGATGTAATGCCATTAATGGCTGTGGAGCTCCTAACTTCGTTCCTGAAAAAGAGAAATAGACCCACCAGAGTAAAACGTTTCTTTTGATGATTCTGACTTGACCAATGTGATCGTGAAGCCCTTTAAGCCTATCAAAATCATTTTCGATCATTTCTGGGAAGGTCCTATTTTCGGGGGATTTCCCTGAAAATAGGGGAAAAAACCCTAATTTTCAATTTTTCAAAATTTTGTACATGTGTTCCTTGACAGAAACCCACCAAGATTCTATGATTGGTTTGACCTAAAACAGACCTTTCATGGCATTTTAACAAGATTTAGCTCAATTTACACAGAATGCCAAAAAATTTATTTGGGGTACAACAAATTTCACCATTCATGACAAAACTACTGGTTGTCATTAGGCAGTTGTATTATTACTGTTGTAGTGGTTTTGAAATCACTGTGACAGTTTCCACATAAATTGTCAATGATCAAGCCCATGCTCTTCACCTTTATGCTCCCCCAAGTTTCAGGGACAGGTATGGCAGGGGATGTCAAGATGTGTTTACAATACGAGTGTACTTTTTAGCCATTTTTTAGGTTACAACAGGGGATGACTATTAAAAAATAGGGAAATTTTTATAAATATAATGAAATTTCAAATATTCATATCATAACATTGATAAAGCATTCATCATAGGAATTATGGAAGCCTAATACATAACATTAGACTTGAATTGAGATTTCACATGAGAATTGACAAACAAAATAACAAAATTTGAATGCTTTCACTGCCAATATGCATACATATTATATAAGGATTACAACAAAATGCCCAATTGCAAGTTTCAACTATAAAATGATAAAAACATAGATATATATCGTTGTCCCTAATCAACAGATGCATTTGGTACATTTGTATCAAAATCGGAGCTCGAGTTTGAGTCACGACCAATATAAGGGGTTGCCTCGAGCAATGGAACCCCAACCAAACCCTCTTCTGTCTCCTCATCAATTTGTATAGCATCTTCGGGATCAACATCCCAATGTAAGGTTGGAGTCTGACGATACTCAGGGGGTTGTCAATCCTGTAGCCACAAGGCACTATGTATGGCCACCAACATCTCTGATCATCTAGAGGTAAGGTTGTTTCTCTTGATTGATTGGATGAAGCTATATGTGGAGCAATTCCTCTCTACAACTGAGGAATTGACAACTTGTGAAAGAAAATGAATGGTAAGTACCCTCAACTCTAGTGAACTTTGCCATGCCATGTCCACCATCCAATAGGGTTGGTTTGAGCTAATGTAGCTCTATCCGAACTCACTGCTAGTTTGCTAAAGGTTGGACCATGAAGATTGATAAATGCAAGCCATTGTGTGTGAAGTAAAGTAGATTCCTCTTCAGTATACATTTTTTGAAGGGCCTTCATGAGCCCTTCTTTCACTTCTTCATCATGAGATAGAGGCACTCTTCCATGCATAGCTACATACCATTTGGGATTTAGAGAATAGGTTGCCATATGAAGTGGGGTGTTCATAGTGTTCCACCATTGCATCACAATGGGCCTAAGATGCTCCTCATAAAATCCCAAAGCAGGGCCCTTGCTATGAATTGCTTGCTTAATTTTCCCAAGCATGCTATCAAAGGCCTCATAAATCTCTCGAAGGCTAGGAGAGTCGGTATTAGCATATCTTATTACTTGCACAATAGGCTCAATGAAAGAGAAAACATATCTGCAAATGCAAACAAGTTAAAAAAAAATATTTTACAAGTTAGTAACTAAAATAAATTAAGATTTTAAAATTTAAATAATAAAACCAATTATTTGCTTACTTCATTGTGGAGCACCAATCATCATCAAGGATTTTTTTGTTTCACACTTCTTCCTTTAGGTGTGCTTGACTTTGACCATCTACCCCACTCTGAATTAACCACTATTGATTGTAAAGCCTCTTGGACCTCAACCATCATCTCTATTAAAATGAAGTAGCTAGAATTTCTAACATCCATGGGCTTGAGAAATTCCTTCCTCGAAAAAGTCTTGAACAAAGCAAGTGAAGTTTGATGATTGCAAATGACCATTTGCACGTCTCTAGCCTCTAACACCACTTCCTTCACCCAATCTATCTTCCCAATGTCCTTTAGGGTATTGTTCAATGCATGCACACAACATGGGGTCCAAAAAATGTGCTTGTAAGCACCCTCCACCATCAAGCCAATTAACTTACATACATGGGCTAAATCAGTCAATACTCAATACTTATACAACATTAGAGGCTTCAACTTTTCTATAGCATCTTTCAAAATTTGAAATTGTAAGTTTGCATCCTTCCTCTTCCTTGAACAATCAAAAGCTCTAAGAAAATAAGAGCCAGCTGAACTTGTGACGATAATATTGATGGGTGGCATATGTTTGATATTGGTCCACTCATCCATGATGATGGAGCATCCGTCCCTTATCCAAGTTTTTCTCATCTCTTCCATCAACACACTCACCTTGGAATATTCTCTATCAAGGAGGGTGGTGCGTAGCTTAAGTTCTCTAGGTGGGACAAATGACAGACCAACAACTGTCACATCTTTGAACATTTGTTTAAAATATGGTGAACATGCCGCATGAAATGGTATGGCATGAGCATAAATAAACTTAGCAATTGAAGAATCAACCACATCTCATGATTGCATGTTAAACATATCTGCAACACTAGTAGTTCTCTTCTTTCCCTTGGTAGAAGTAGAACCCTCCCCCTTGAATTCCAACATCCATAGATCCTGTAGGCAAAGACACACTAGGCTGCAAACTCTCCAATGGAATTCCTTTCTTTCTTGCCTCCCCCTCCATATGCAATCTAGTTGCCTCAACCTTCTCAATTGGAATTATTTTTTCATGACCTTTCACCTCTTGACCACTTATCCACAGAAGATAGGACAATTACCTTTTGTGTGCCCCTCAATTTTGCACTCAATACACCATAGTTTGTTAGTTTCTTTGTTGGTTTCTTTCTCTGCCTTCAATTCTTTCATCATTCAAAACATGTCCCTTTGGAGCGCTTGTACCATTCCTGATTCATCGTCGCTATTGTCATCCGAACTTCCATCTTCCTCTATTTTTCCTTTACTACACAAGGACTTTTTATTTTCACTTTTAATGTCCATTGCCTGGTTGTAGGCTTTTGAATA
Organism: Sequoia sempervirens; assembly: GCA_007258455.2. Taxonomy (NCBI): domain Eukaryota; kingdom Viridiplantae; phylum Streptophyta; class Pinopsida; order Cupressales; family Cupressaceae; genus Sequoia; species Sequoia sempervirens. The sequence continues at coordinate 7,768 of VDFB02062846.1, forward strand.
GGAAGAGGGTGGTACTACCTTCATTTTTTTTAATGATAGAAGTAGACCTTCAATGAACCATTTTTCTTGAGAGTATCGATTGGTTTTGTCTCTAACTTTACAAGCAATTCTTTAAGTCTACAATTATAAGCTCGTACATTTTCGTGCTTACCTTGTTTTGTAATGTAAATTTTCGCTACTATTTCACTATCATCATGAAACAATTTAAACTCTTCTTCGAATGCCTTCTTTAATCTCCCATGTATTTTGGGAGGCTTGATCAATTTTTGTATGCTAGTCAATCGCTACACCTTGTAAGGTGGTTGGAAAAGATCATAGTCGAATTGTTTTATCATCTTGCCCATTTGCCGTCCAAATGGTTTCACAAGTCTTACAGTGTCATACAAGACTCTCCAATCCATTACCTGTAAACTTGGGCAACTTTTTCTTTTCTCCACTAGGGCTTACCATGATTTATAACGCCTGGAATCTGCTTGCTAGGGAGTTTTGATTTGGACGTTTTGGTGCTTCTCTTGCACTCTCGACCACATAGGAATCCTCAACTCTTCCCTTGGCTTCAGCCTTTCCCGCACTTGTTTTGACTTTAGATTTTCTTTTACACACCCTTGGCTCGGCTTCTTCTCCTTTGATAGAGAACCTTTCAATGCCCCAAAGGCTATTCTCATACAATTATGTGAAGGAATGTGACTTTGTCTCCCAACTTCCCTCATCAAGAGAAAAATGTGTTGACTTTTCAACTTGATTGTGTTATTGGGAAGGGCTCTGACTTGGGAATCATACGATTGTATTTTTATGTTGAATTTTCAACTTGATTGTGTTATTGGGAAGGGCTCTAACTTTGGAATCATACAATTGTATTTTTCTCAAGTGTTTCTTGTAATCTTCTCCTTTGTTCCTTTTGCTTGATGATCCTTAAAGATCACCTGATCTCATGGTCTTGACCACCTTGTGGTCTCTTCTCGGCTTTATTGGGATCTAAGAGCATGCATTGCTCAAATCTGACCTGATTTCTTCTAAGGCAATAGCGCCAAATTTTTACTGCTCTATTTGATAAAATAACTACATGAATTAATAATAGAGATGACAATGCATACTAGATACAAGAGTAAAATATATCTTTATTCACAAATGAAATTATTACCATAGTAACGAGACGCGGACGCGGCTCAGACTCGGCGAGGGCGACTCGGCGCGGGACTCGGCGACTCCGGACGCGGACGCGGCAAAATGAAAAAAAGTTGAAAAACCCTAGAAATTTAGAGATTTTTAAGGATTTAAAACTTGTTTCAAGCACCCTTTATTGAATACAACACAAATACAAGCAAATTTGATCACATGCATAAGTATACAACGATTACATAAGTATAAGGTACACATTGTAGTTGCGTTGCTGAAGGAAATAACATACTTAGATATATAAAATTAGTCAAATGTATACAAAACTCATGGAATATGAAATCCATGACATCAAATGTTCCATACAAATATGAAATATGAAATATGACATCAAATCAAAATGTTCTATGACTCTATGCCCTATGGCATAGTGGGGCCAGCATCCTTCCTACGAAGGCGTCTAAAGGGCCTGGATGATGTTGCAGCTGCAGCCATAGTCTCTGCCTGTGTCTGACTCTCCATGCCACGCTCACCAACAGCATCTATGCCTCCTCGTGCTCTAGCCTCCTCCTCAACCATGGCTACAACCTCGGCCTCTCTCTCTGCCTGGTCCACCCAATCAAGGTCCTCGTCACTAAAGTCTGCATCTGTAGCCTCAGTGGTCCACTCAGACTGTGGATCAACCTCGTCTAGATTGATTGGGGTTTTGTCATGGTCAAAAAGCTTCCTGTATCTGAGCCGAAGATTGTAATGAACATATACCAAGTCGTTCATCCTCTCCACTGTCAATCTATTGCGCTTCTTGGAGTGTATGTGCTCAAACATACTCCAATTGCGCTCACAACCAGATGAACTGCATGGCTGGCTCAATATACGAATGGCAATATTTTGCAGGTTCGGTGTATCAGAACCAAACATATTCCACCAGCTATCTGAGATGAGAAAAAGAAACAAAATCAATCTCATTTCAAATTTCAAGTTCAAGTTCAACATTTAATAATAAATTATATTATAAAGAGATGAAAATTATGCCCTTAAATATATTTTTACCTGGTAGTAATGTTGTCCTATTATCTTTGCACATTTGGCGTGCAAAGAAGTCTCCATGTGCCTTAGTGAAGGCATCTATCTCCTGCACCACCTGTGTAGTAACAGCAGGCAACATCCGCTCCAATGTCGTGTAGAGCCCACTAAGAATTTCTCTATCTGTACGGAGAGCGCGGTGGAATTGGAAGGCCGGATTCAGGAAACATGCGGCTGCATGGATGGGCCTATGAAGTTGGTTTTGCCATCTCCTATCAATGATATCCCAAATGGGACGATACTTCTTCTCAACTCCACCATACACTGATCTAATGGCCTCTTTGGCCCTATCCATACCCTCATATATGTAGCCCATTGCGGGCTTCTCCCCATCTGCAACTTGTAGGAGAACTAGCAAGGGCTCAATAAACTGCAAAGTGCAAACATGTTTCACAAATAAGTGTGAATGAAAATAAACAAATAAAAGTAAGATATGATTAAAAATTAGAACATAATAAAGAACTAAATTTTACCTTCACAATCTCATCCATTGGTGTCCAAAAACCTTGCTCATCAAAAATGCAATCAGCCACAGCAATCCCTGCAGTGCTTGTAGAGAAGGATGAGGAAGACCACACCTCACTAGTAAACATGCGCCTCAAAGCTGCCCTTGACCGAATCAAGGATTGCATCGTGATAAAATTTGTTGCAAACCTGGTGATGCCAGGACGAGACAACTCCCTCAACCCCGTGTATTGCCTCATAAGGTTAAGCACCCATGTGTGGTTGTATACAAATTTGCAAACGTTTTTTGCTGCTTCCACACATGTTTTGATCCATGGGAGCTTCCCAAGATCCTCCAACATGAGGTCAATGCAATGGGTGGCACATGGAGTCCAAAAAATAGTAGGGTGCCTCTCCATCAATAATTTACCAGCAGCAACATAATTTGCTGCATTGTCTGTCACCACTTGCACTACATTTTCTTCCCCCACATCAGCTATCACGTCCTCTATGGCCTCACATAGGTATGTGGCATTTTTGAATTGGCCAGAAGCATCAATGGACTTAATGAAGACGGTGTCACCTGAAAAAAAAAACAAAACCAATTATTCAATAAATTAAAAAACATAAATCAGCCATATTAAATTATGTGATTCACTAAATAAAATTCAAATTCCAATGCATTGAAGGAAGAACAATTACCTCCGGAGGAAACTAGGAAATTAAGCAACGTCCTATTTCTCCTATCAGTCCAACCATCAGTCATGATGGTGCAACCAATCATGCTCCACTGCTTGCATTGCTCCTGTAATTGTGCTTTCACATCTGCCACCTTTTGAGTCAAAAGTGGGCCCTTTAATTCATCTTCACTAGGGGCTTTGAACCCCGCCCCACATATAGTTATCGCATCAACCATGTTTTGCCAGAAAGGTGACCTATAACATGTCATACATAAATTGATAAGTTACATAAGTATTGTAAAATTTGAATTCGATAATGAAATAATGAGATACATCTAGATTCTAAAATTTAAATATAAATTTTAAAACAATTAAACGAAAAAAAATTACCTGGCTACATGGAAGGGAATGGTGCAGTAGTACCAAAAGTCTGCAATTGCCTTTTTGGCTGCATCATGTGCGTCCTTGTTCCAACACATGCTCTCAAGCGACGGTTGGGAACCAGGGGTAGTGCGTGGTACAAAATATGAGTCCACCCTAGATTTACGAACTCTAGGGCCAATGCTAACACTGCCACTACCACTAGCAGTAGCAGCGCCACCAGCACTAGGAGTACGCATAGGCATTCCTGATGCAGAAACAGAAGCACTACCAGAAGCACTAGCACTAAGACGGTATGGAGGCATGGAAGAAGCATCTCCAACAGCACCAAGTCCCTGTCCAACTCCAACACTCAACAACTCCTGCTTCTGTTTCTTTTTCAATTCTTTTTGCATTTCAAAAGTTTCTAATTGCACCTGTACTTCACGAACAACCTCAGGAGGTGCTACAGAGCAACCCACCGCATCATGGGCGGGTATGCGTGCAAGATGATATTTTAATCGATTTATGCCTCCATGATATATTGTTTTGCAATAGAAACATTTGGCGTCTCCTTTTTTCATTCCGGTAAAGATTTCAGCATGTTTCCAAGCAGGGTCTTTTCTGACTGGGGTATGAGACATTGTGAAAATAATAATATGGTATGATTTGCAAATGAATGTGGCTGCACAAAATAGGGTTTCTAAAATTATTTAAGTTACAAGTAGGGTTTGTAAAAAAAATATGCAAACTCAAAATAATAGTGAATTTTACAAATTACAATGAAATATTTGTTAAAAAAACACAAAAAAACTCAATTAAAATCGAACTTACCTCTTAGATTTAGCTTGGAATGCAATAGAAACTCCTCCAAATCACTGGTAATGAGCTTTCAATGCACCTCCTTGCTGGTATGAAGCTCCCCAAATGATATATGCTCTTGGATTTTTCTTCAACAAGTTGCTGGTTGCCCTCTCTTCTCCTCCTATTTTTCTTCACAACTCTCTCTTCTTCTCCTATTTTGCCAAATGAATTAAATGAGTGCCCTTTTAGGGCGAAATAGAAGATATAATTCAAAAAACAGTTTAAAAAAATTTAGAGTTTTTAATGTTTTTTGGCCTTTTTGGCCGCTGCTGCCGCGGCCGCGTCCCAGAGTCGGGACTCGCGCATCGTAGCGCTGGCGTCCGGTAAATCCGACCTGAAACGCCGGCAGCGGCATCCATGGCAGCGCCCCTGAACGCTGACCCGAAATTACGCTCAAAGCGCGGGACTGCGCGCATCAGAACTTCGGTGGAATCTCCGGGACTATCACTCCTAGACAATGCCCGGCGCGTAATTCGGCTGCAACATGGTTTCCAATTCAAAGTTAACGCTTTCTACGCAAAATATCACGTAATGCGAAATTGACTAGGAGCTATGAATTTTAGCAATATAAGGTTCTTAATCATCGAAGAATTCATTGCCCGACAATTCATGAAGGAAAATTCCCTTGCTTGACAATTTATTGTCATGGAAATTCACCAGAGAAAATTCACATACGGTAAAATCCACCTTGACAAATCACCAAAGTTTTTGAAATAGCGCCCATATATTAAAAATATTGGTAGGGTGCTGCGTGTTAAGCGATATTTCGCCGATGACCAGCAGTAAGATTTCTAGAACCGTTTTAAACATCATTATTCGCTACGGGAATCGACTGGGTGAGTGAGATGATAGGCCACCACCATAGGGCCCTTGTTGGAGGATTTTTTCCTTTTTAGGGGTTGTCATCTCTTGCAAACGAAATAGTAATCTGGGAAATTGCAAATTGAGTCAGTCGATGAAGGGAAAGATCATATGTCACCAATCGAACTCCTGATCCTCTTCAGAGAAAGAATCATGTTGTTTCATAAAGTTAGTTGCAAACCAGCTATTTGCTAGTCCAGTGATTATTTGTCAGAGGGCAGATTATATTAAAGAAAGAAATATAAACTTAAGCTATGGAAAATAGGGTAAATGTGGAGAGAAACTTAGTCAATAAATGTAGGAATTGTGAGGGAAATCGAGCTTTAAGCCACCAAACATCAGCATTAAATTTAATTAATCAGATTAATAAGATATTAAGATAGCAGATCTAGGCCACTCATTATTCCAATATTATTCCAATTGCTTTGTTGTGAACCTAACTCTAAATACTATATTATAACTCATTTACAAATAAAGTATTAAGGACGTTTAGTTACTAAAGTTTTTAGTGAGCCATTTATAAATTACATTTAGAAGTTTTTCCTTTCCATGCTCAATAAAGTGGAAGTTGGAGAGTTTGAGGATTTGGTTTAGGGATCTTTAATGTGAATTATTAATCTAAGGAATTTTATGTTGGGGGTTAAAGAAAATCACCTCATTGTAATTAAGTACAAATGTCACTTAGGAATTTAATTCTTAAGCGTTATATAGTTAGATGAATGGAATGAGATTGTTCGTAAGAAATGATAATTTTATACATAATCCTTTGAACATACAATTGTAAGGAAGCAAGTGTTTAGCATGAAGATAAATAGTTGATTTAGAATTGAACATCTAACCTAGAGAGCAATAGTCCTAAAGGATTTAATTAAGATATGCTAGGGGTCAACAAATGGATATCATATATTCAACTAATCAAATAAAATTTAAATAAAATACTTAATACCACATAGTTATTTGAAATGATAAAATCCCTCTTACCAATAATGGCAAAGATTCTAATATGGTTACTAGTATGAAGCATTCTTCATTTATCATTTATCATTTATCTCATAGTTTAAAGATAAAGGGTTTCACTTGTCATGTTAAGGTGACAAGATGAATGCATTTACTCTCGAAGTTAAGTTATCTTTTGAATTTTGTATGATATGGAAGCTTGCTTATTTCACACTTCCAGTGGATAAATTTAATTATGTACCCATATGGTGAAACTAGAAGAGAAAATTGTGGTTGCATGGATAGACATGGATGTGTGCTAGAAGTTCAAACATCTAGATGTTAATCTATGCTATTCTCCAGTTTGCCTTCAAAGAACGTTCATTTACCAAACTAGGTTGGTCAAATCGATGAGATAACATTGTAAATGTGATGTCATAGTTTTAGGTTTAACTTTAGAATTCATATTTACCTTTGCTAGTGATTACAAGATAAAAAAAATTAGTAGCTGTTTTGGTTTTAAATTGGTTAAATTTTTTTTGGGGCATGACACTCTCCCTCTCAATTCTCTATCTCAGGTCTCACTCCCTCCCACACTAGACCTATAATACTCTCTCTCACTCCAACCCCTTCTCTCAGGTCTCTCCCTCAAAATATCCTTCACACCCCTATCCCTCTCGCAGGTCTCTCCCTCCCATCCTAATTATTTAACTCTCTTTCTCTGATAGAAGTCTTTCTCTCTCAAGTCTCACTCCCTCCCATCCTACCTAGAAAAATCTCTCTCTCTCTCTCTCTCTCTCTCTCTCTCTCTCTCTCTCTCTC
>VDFB02062848.1:0-11393 GCA_007258455.2 Sequoia sempervirens
TTGCATTGGAGATACTTGGAAGACTTCTACAGGTTGCTAATCTAGGTTTCGGATTTGAAAATCAATCAAGAACTGCAGAGCAGACCTTGAAGACCAGATTTAGACTTTGAAGCTTTAGAAAACCCTAACTAGAATGATTCGCCAGTTATGGCATATGAGTCCCAATTTAGGTCAAAATTGAAATATTTATAGATTCAAATACCCATTTGCTAGATTCATGTTCCTGCACAGAAACCCAGATCTGGGGCTAATTCTCCCAGCCTAGCATATGAGTCTCAATCAACATTAAATTCAAAGTTTCCAACATGTCAAAGTCTCATTCAATCTCCTTTAGATTTTCAGGTGCACACATTTCATCATGTAGCTTTATGTTTTGTTTTACATACTTTTCTAGGTCATTTAATGAAGCATTGTGATGACACCTTCAAAATTTAAAAAATTTGAAGGCCCATGTTGAAAAAATTTGTGTTTGCACACTCAGAAGTGCACTTGCAAAATCTACCCAAGTGACCTACTTTGGAGGGTCACAATTCGGAGCCAGTTGATTGTCATGCTGAAAGGATTGTTGCTCTCCATTCTCCCCACATTAATGTACTCCCTAGTCCAATTTCAAAGCCCCATGATCAGATTTTCTATTTTTATCAGGTCAAGCAAATGCAGTTTGCTCTGTTTTCACACCTGCATTTTCAGAACTTTTCAAGATGGTCAATCTTGACCCTCAATATCTTGCGAAAAATGGTGATTCAAGGAAATCCCTCTTGCACACATACTTAGTGTACCTAGATGAGCTTATTTTTCTAGTGGCAACCCCCTAGAAGTTGTTTTGATATTTTTTCAAAGTGGTGACTTTGAGAGCCCTGGTTGGTTTCTAACAGGTGAAATTGCAGAAAAGTCCAAGTAGGCCACTTTGGAATTTAATATCTTTCACCTTAGGAATAATTTTTCCATTTCGTTTATTGCAATGAATTCTTGGGTCAAATGGTAACATGTCTACTCAATTTCAAGCTCCCAAGATAAGTTCTGATTGGTTAACTAATCCTTTTCTGACTACAACATGCCCAAAAATGGTGTCTCAAAAAGTTTCAAATTTTCAAAATCCAAGGACAACCCATTTCTTTTTTTTGGTCTAAAACCTCTAAAGCTTCATTTTCATCAAGATAGACTGTCATTTGATAATTTATTTTAATGTATTTTTGTTGTAGCAAACACGTCCCTAGGACCAGTTTACAAATGAGGTACCTGATTTTTGATGGTTGGGAAAAAATTGACCAAATAGGTTTTATCTAAATAATTGATTATGGCCGCACAAAAAAAATATCAGCTCGAGGTCACCGTTTGTGTGCAATGAAATTTCTCTGTTTGGGTCACAGGTGTAATTAAAATTTGCATTTTTTCTAAAATTTCAAATGCTTATGTTTAAAATATTTTTGAATATTTAAATATTATGTAAATATGAAAAATGCAATTAGGGAAAAAATAAGATACATTTTAAATGTTCATAAGGGAAAGCAAGTTTAATTCTTGTTTCTAATTAGCTGAAAAGTGGCACATGGCTTCACCGAGAACTCATCACCCATGGCTAATTTCAGGTCTCCCTTCCATTTCAAATTAGCGATCAGTGATGGTTGTGTCCTCTAATCGCCCATCATGGATTCGAGGGCTCTTTCCTTTTGCACATTGGTATTGGAGCGATGCTCTGAGCTTCTCATCGCTCATCGCCCGATTTCAACTTGATTTTCATTTTAAATGAGTGATGGAGGATATGGTTGTTTTGGGGCATATTTTGGATATTTTTGTGTTTGCATCAAATATTTGACATCTATTGATCTCAATGGAGGTTTCTTTTAGAGCATTTTGGGCAGATTCAAGCAAGTATTATTGTAGGATAAACAGCTCTCACGTTTTTGGCTTTCGGCAAGATTTTGGGGGCTTTTATTTGCTCAAAATTGTTGATCCATGGTCTGAAATCACCTACCAACCATTCATAATGCTTGGGTAGGAATTTTAAACATGTTTATGATGATTTTTTGTTGCCAACAGCTGCAAAAACGCCCCTGCATCAAGAAAAACGACCTGCACATTTTCTCTAGCTATGGCTGTCAGGATTCATGGTGCAACAATTGAACGTGAAGAACAGACAAGCTGTGGAGTTCCTCTGATTGTGTATCTCTATTTTTCCCCTTCTTCTCCATACTACATCAGTGATAGGCGAGGTGCTTTGTTTCCATTGCGAATGGAAACCTCCATTCCCCAATGCATCCGCGAGGTGCGATGGCTACATAGTTTTATTGGGCATCGCTAATTGATTTTAACTTTCCCAAATGAATGAGCGATGCATGATATGTTCAAAGGGAAGGACTTTGATGGGCCCGTGAATCAATTAAATTGCACGGGTAAAGCTTTTAAGATCATATTAAATATTCAAAAGCCCTCACAAAGGAGAATTTGAGTATGAGGTAAAAATTCAAGCATGGGAAAGGGGGTAAAAAGGGCAAATATTTTTATTGATCAGGTGAAATTGGAAGCATTGATAAGTGATGTTTCAAATGCCTGATTAAATAAATGTAAAAAATCTTGTATTGGAAAATATTTTAAGATATAATATGTAAATTAAAGGTGAAATCAAATGCACAAGATAAAATATTTTTCCCACGAAAAAGAAGGCACGAAGTAATATTTTTATAAAGTGAATAAAATATTCATTATGCAATGTCTTCTTTGTTGAGGAATATTTTTTCACAGAGTATTGTTTTCACGCAGCAGGTGAAAAATGGGTCTTTTGCAAGACAAAGGTATTTTACAATAGTCAAACAAAGGGAAATGATGATTTTTCAAGGAGGAATATTTTTTTAAACGTTAAGGAGACGATTAGGTGAGGAGCAAGAAAATAGAGAGCAGGTTGAAGATTGTTCTACAAGCAAAGGCAGTTGAAGATAATCAAACCTAAAGATGCCAAGTGTCTTTTTCTAATGAAAATTTAGGGTTTTTGTGTTTCCTTCAATGTTGTCTTTCTGCCTCATTTTGGAGAGGTTTTTTTTGTAATTTTTAACAGAGAATATTGTAGTGTGAATACAAAGCATTTTAGAGTTAAGTTTTAGGATCTAAGTCTATTAATTTTTATGTAATTTTGATTACAATACTAGCAAGATAATGCTAAATGTTTCAATTTTGAGACTATTTTACTCTCCTATGTGCTAGTTTTATAAATTATGAATAACATAATCAAGAATTATTTTATTCATCTCCATTGAATTCTAGTGGACGTTTAGTTTTATTATTGCGTGTTCATTCAAAGAATGTATGTAAATTCTTGAGTGAAGCTATTGGTTTATGTTAGGCTGAGTGCTAGGATGTTAGCAAGAAGTAAAGGTTAAGACATAATGTTTAAATATTGTAATGCAACATTTAAGAGCTTCATATATTGTCAGGTGTAAAAAATTTCATCAGATTATGTATGTGTTTGAGTTGACTCTATCTCAAAGGATGAGGCACTAATCTAAGTGTGTTATTCATGTTACATGTGTTAGTTAATACAACAGTTGATTATCTATTAAATTAAATTTCATTCTCAGTTTGTTTGTGTGAGGATTTTAATGAGTTACATCTCTCATGTTTAAATTAGGCATTACTGTAGAGGTCAGCCAAGCTTTTATAGTATTGTGTTTAATAAGCATCTAAAGGAGAAACATATGTTTACAGTGTATTTGGTACTTCAGCACACAAGTATCTATAAATATACTATTGGGATCACCCTCCCAGGTTTATCAGAGTCTAAAGTGCAAGGGAGAAAGGGACATTTTATTCACTCTCTCATTTGTTGGCCATCTCAACCTGTTGAGTCTGAATATGAGAGAGTGGCTACTCTTTAGGACTCATTGCACCTATTGATTTGGGAACCAACAGATTGGCGACTGTACTAGTGAGACTGTCTTATCACTTGAATTCATATTATTTGTTGATCTGTAGTTTTGGTTTTGAATGATCCAAGGACCCACATACTTGAAGGAGATTGTTGCAATGTTTATGATGTATTATTGAAGTTTGGTGCTCTGCTGGTGGAGAGACCTCAGAAATACCTAGATCTTGGAAGAAGCTTTCGGCTTCTTGAAGATCTTTTACTCTTTCAAAGAGGTGGAAACTCTACATAAGTTTCTACATCATCAGAAGAGTTGGTTGAAGCAGTTATCAGGTATTTTTCTATTGTAATATCTTTGTATGAAGGTTTTCTAAAAAAATTTCTAGAAAATATTTCCCCTTATTCAATATTTCAAGATACTAGTAGAAAAGGGAAATGAGAAAGTAAGATATTCTGAAAAGATATCTTTAGAAGAAATTAGTTGTAGAGGGAACATAAATTTTATTTGCAAATATGTATTGTTGTCTGAGTTCTCCCTCTACAAGTTGTAATATTATGCCTAGAACACAGCCATGTCCTCAAAGAAAGGTGTTCACTAGTGAAAGATATGACCCTTTGGATTTCAGTCAAATCCAAGGTTACCCACATTCTGTACCAAGAAGAATTAATGAATATTTTCCTAAGTTTAGAGGAGGTATTGAAGAATCAGCATCACAACATGTACAAGGTTTTCTTAATGTAATGGAAGATTGTTGAATAGTAGAAGAAGATGCTATCATGAATTTTTTTGTAAAAACTTTAGAAAATGATGTTGAATATTGGTTCTCTAGTTTACCAATGCATTCCATAGATTCATGGCATAAGCTCATAATTCATTTCATTGATTATTTTGAAGAAGAGTCAATAGACAATGAATGCTTGATTGAAGAAAGAAGTTTGCATACACAAGAAGAATATGAAGAGAAATTTGACTATAAGGTTTAACTTGTGTCACTTATTGATGCATTATATGATGTAAAAATATTTGAGGGTGAATCCCCTTATTATTTTCATGATAGATTCATGAAGATTTTGTTTGCTATACCAACATTAAATAGACCTAATGAATCAGTGTGTATTGATGTTTTTTTGTGAAAGACTTGAGTCAGGTTTAAGTACTATGCCAGCTCACTTAAAGCCCCCTAGTCTTAAATGTTTATATCAATGGCTTTCAATAATTGAGGAAATGATAGATAAATATGGAAGTAATCTCCTAATTCAATTATGTGATGGTACTTTTGCACGACTCAATCTAATAGATGTAGATGGTATAGTAGAAGACAAGAATGATGCATCATTTGGTGATGAGGAAGTTGTTTTTGAACAACCTACAAAAGAAATAAACCCAGATGAAGATTGCAGCTATAATGGTCATGAAGAGATAGATGAAGCATCTAAAGTTTCTTCTATTCGCTCTAAAAATACAAAAATAGAGAGCAGATTCTCTATATTAGATGAAGGCTACAATGATGTAGATGATACTAAAAGTATTTTCTCTTCTATGGACTTTGAATATATAATTGAAGAGTATGTTGATTCTAAAGTTTCATGTCTTCATGATGAGAACAATGGTGTTGTAGATGAAAGTTTGCAACTAGCTGGAAATAATTCTTGTTTGAATAACATTTTTGAAATCTTAAAAGAACAAGATGATGGATATGAACTGAACATTTTTTTTGAGGAAGACATGTGTGATCAGTAGTGCTATAATGTCATTGGTCCTACTTCTTCTATAAGTAGTAAGTGTAGCATTAATGAAAGCTTTCATGATGGTGAGATAAAGGAGCCTGCTGATTTGAAGAGTACTTTTGAGAATGTCAGCATATCAGATGAAAGCAACAGAGTATGCAATGATTTTCAGTTAGAGCAATCATGTGTGACAAGTTGCAATGAAGAAACCATTGATGGTTTTCAGTTTGATGGTGAAGAAGGTAGTCTTGTTGATTGTAGCAGCATTACAAACAAAGAAGGAGATATGTATGCGAGAGATTCATTGGATGAATCAGCTCAAGTGGTTGGTTATGAGGAGCATGCATATGTTGATAATGATAAACAAGGAACTCATATTTTGTTTGATTCTTTACCTTCTACTTATTTTGTTGACTTTGAAGTTATCACTGAATGTTTGCATGAGGATAGCATTGATGTAGTTGTACATGAAAGTAAAAATGTAAAGATAAATGTTAGTACAACTAATGATGCTCTTAATGATGAGTTTGCACTTAAAGAATGTGATTGTGTCAATCACATGGATGCATATGAGGATCTCTTTTCTGGATCTGCAACTCATAATTTTTCTCATGAGCAGTATATTTCAAATTGTCATGTTGATGCAGCAAGAGGTGATGTTGAATATGATACTTCTTGCAATAGTGAATGTGTTTTGAATAGTCACTATGATGAATTTGTTAATCCTGAGTCATCTGAACTTGCACTTAAGGTTTCTTTTTGTGATAACAATACTAATGTTGGTAGTCTTTCATATGACCTTGAAGTGGGAAACACTATTTTGGATGTTGATGCATTGTTTGAATGCTATGATTTGAATGTGGATGAAGGTATTATGAGTTTTGGTGAATCTTGTTTTCAGGACATTGAGACATATGGCAATATCACTAGGCTATGTTGTTGGGATGATGATACACTTGATAGTGATGCAAATGAATTGAAGGAATTTCAAATGTGTGAGCACTCTTTGCTTGACACATAGAAGGATTGCACACTATTTCTTAAGGATGATGTCTTCTCTTAGCCTGATCATTGTGAGGGAATCGGTAAATGGGATGAGGTTGTGTTTTCAAATGGTCTTGATCACTATCCTCACATCTTCTCACTTGCCATAGAATCAGAAAATGAAATGAGTGGCAGTGATGCAGCCCATGTCATTTGGTTGCCATGTGATAGTAAAGTTAAATTTAAAGGTAGCCTAACACTTGTCTTTGCAAGGATGAAGTTACTAATGTTATTGTGGTGTGGCAAAGGCAAGCATGGATTAAAAGAGATCAGCTCTTTTAAAATATTGGTGTTTGACAAAGGTAAGAATTTACTATCCTTTTTTCATTTGGTGGCCTGGAGCCATCAAGTGAATTTAAAAAGTTGAAAAATAAAGACTTTGTCACCCAATGTTTTTGGCACTCAGTCTGCTCTCTCAGAGGATTCTAAATTCTTGATATGCCCGCAGGGGGCATACATCTCCAAAAAGAGCCACTGATGGCACCTTCAAAAAATTTAAATTTTCAAGGCCCATGTTGAAAAAATTTGGCTTTGCACACTCAGAAGTGTACCTGCAAAATCTATCCAAGTGACCTACTTTGGAGGGTCACAATTCGGAGCTAATTGATTGTCATGCTGAAAGGATTGTTGCTCTCCATTCTCCCCACATTAATGTACTCCCTGGTCCGATTTCAAAGCCTCGTGATCAGATTTGTTATTTTTATCAGGTCAAAAGCAAACGCAGTTTGCTCTGTTTTCACACCTGTATTTTTCAGAACTTTTCAAGATAGTCAACTTTGACCCTCAATATCTTGCGAAGAATGGTGATTCAAGGAAATCCCTCTTGCACACATACTTAGTGTACCTAGATGAGCTTATGTTTCTTGTGGCAACACCCTAGAATTCATTTTGATATTTTTTCAAAGTGGTGACTTTGAGAGCCCTGGTTGGTTTATGACAAGTGAAATTGCAAAAAAGTCCAAGTAGGCCACTTTGGCATTTAATATCTTTCACCTCAGGAATAATTTTTTCATGATGTTTGTTTCAATGAATTATTGGGTCAAATGGTAACATGCCTACTTAGTTTTAGGCTCCCAAGATAAGTTTTGATTGGTTAACTAATCATTTTCTGACTGCAACATGGCCAAAAATTATGTCCCAAAAAGTTTCAAATTTTCAAAATCTAAGGACAACCCATTTCTTTTTTTGGTCTAAAACCTCTACAACTATATTTTCATCAAGATCTAAGGTCATTTGATATATTATTTTAATGTATTTTTGTTGCGGCAAACACATCCCGGGGGCCAATTTACAAAGGAGGTACCTGATTTTTGATGGCTGGAAAAATTTTGACCAAATGGGTTTTCTCTAAATAATTTATTATGGTCGCACGCAAGAAAAATTGGCTCCAAGGTTCACCATTTGTGCGCAATGAAATTTCTCTATTTGGGTCACTCGTGTAATTAAAATTTGCATTTTTTCTAATGTTTCAAATGCTTATCTTTAAAATATTTTTGAATATTTAAACATTATGCTTGTATGAACAATGCAATTAGGACAAAAATAAGATACATTTCAAATTTTCATAAGGGAAAGCAATTTTAATTCTTACTTATGATTGACTAAAAAGTGGCGCTTCACACGGCTTCATTAGGTCTCCCTTCCATTTCAAATCAGCGATCAGCAATCGTTGTGTCCTCTCATCGCCTATCACGGATTCAAGGGCTCTTTCCTTTTGCACAGTGGCGATGGAGCAATGCTCTAAGCTTCTCATTGCCGATTTCAACTTGATTTTCATTCTAAATGAGCGATGGAGTGATATAGTTGTTCTGGGAAAGATTTTGGATGATTTTTGTGTTTGCATGAAATATTTGACATATATTGATCTCAATGGAGATTTCTTCTGGAGCATTTTAGGCAGATTCAAGCAAGTATTATTGCAGGTTGAACAGCTCTCACGTTTTTGGCTTTACGGCAAGATTTTGGGGGCTTTTATTTGCTCAAAATTGTTGTTCCATGGTCTGAAATCACCTACTGACCATTCATAATGCTTGGGTAGGAATTTTAAACATTTTTCTGATGATTTTTTGTTGCCCGCAGCTGCAAAAACGCCCCTGCATCAAGAAAAACGACCTGCACATTTTTTCTGGCTACGGCTGCCAGGATTCATGGTGCAACAGTTGAACGTGAAGAACAGCCAAGATGTGGAGTTCCTCTGATCGCGTATATCTGTTTTGACCCTTCTTCTCCATACTACATTAGCGACGAGCGAGGTGCTTTGTTTCCATCGCAAATGGAAACCTCCATTCCCCAATACATCCGCGAGGTGCAATCGCTGCATAGTTTTATCGGGCATCGCTAATTGATTTTAACTTTCCCAAATGTATGAGTGATGCACGATATGTTCAAAGGGAAGAACTTTGGTGGGCCCATGAATCAACTAAATTGCACGAGTAAAGCTTTTAAGATCACATTAAATATTCAAAATCCCTCACAAAGGAGAATTTGAGTATGAGGTAAAAATTCAAGCACAAGGAAGGGGGTAAAAAGGGCAAATGTTTTTATTGATCAGATGAAAATGGAGGCATTGGTAAGTGATGTTTTAAATGCCCGATTAAATAAATGTAAAAACTCTTGTGCTAGCAAATATTTTAAGATATAATATGTAAAGTAAAGGTGAAATCAAATGCACAAGATAAAATATTTTTCCCACGAAAAAGAAGGCACGAAGTAATATTTTTATAAAGTGAATAAAATATTCACTATGCAATGTTTTCTTTGTTGGGGAAGAGTTTTTCACAGAGGAGTATTGTTTTCACGGAGCAGGTGAAAAATGGGTCTTTTGCAAGACAGGTATTTTACAATAGTCAAACAAAGGGGAATGATGAGTTTTCAAGGAGGAATATTTTTCTATTGACGGACAGTGGAGTGAGGAGCAAGAAAACAGAGAGCAGGTTGAAGATTGTTCTACAAGCAAAGGCAGTTGAAGATAAGCGAACCTAAAGAGCCAAGTGTCTTTTTCTAATGAACATTTAGGGTTTTTGTGTTTCCTTAAATGTTGTCTTTCTACCTCATTCTGGAGAGGTTGTTTTTGTAATTTAACAGAGAACATTGTAGAGCGAATACAGAGCATTTTAGAGTTAAGTTTTAGAATCTGAGTCTATCAATTTTTATGTAATTTTGATTACAATACTAGCAAGATAATGTTGAATATTTCAAGTTTGAGACTATTTTACTCTCCTATGTACTATTTTTATAAATTATGAATAACATAATCAAGAATTATTTTATTTGTCTCCATTGAATTCCAGTGGATGTTTAGTTTTATTCTTGCTTGTCCATTAAAAGAATGTATGTAAATGCTTGAGTGAAGCTACTAATTTATGTTAGGCTGAGTGTTAGGATGCTAGTAAGAAATAAAGGTTAAGACATAATGTTGAAATGTTGTAATGCAACATTTCAAAGGTTCATATATTGTCAGGGGTGAAAATTGTCATCAGATTATGTATGTGTTTGAGTTGAATTTGTCCCTGTAGACACGTAAAATATACTAATTGGCATTGTGCATCTTATCCTGACTTACTAACATCGTTTCTTCCTGAATCACCCTTCGGTCTAACCATTTAATCAAATTCCCCCTATCTGATTAAATTCATCAATATTCCACTCTTGATTAAATAAATCATTTTATCTAACCAAGTCATCTCTTTTGTTAATTAAATCAATCCATCTGATCTAATTATCCCTATTTAATTAAATAATCAATTTATTTGATTAAATCTCTAAAGTCTATCCATTAAAATAAATAAATGAAAACCTTATTTGATTTAATCTAACACCATCTCTTTTAATTAAATAAATCAAAATCCTTATTTAATTAATCTCTTGTCATATTCATCTCTTATTTGATTTAAATAAATCCATAAATCTAAATCAAATAAGTCACATCATCAAATCTCCTATTAAATTAATTAACCCTTGATTAATTTAACCTCATCTCATCTCACATCCTCTACATAATGCAAGTTTGTGAAAATATATTTAATTCATTTATTAAATCCTATTTTCCTCACAATGCATCTTTGGAATATTCTATCAATTTGAATTCCAAAATTCCAAGTCAGCGTGTACATCCAACAAGGCATTTTAAATCTCTTACATGTCCTTTGCCTTGAGCCAGTGGTATTTGTGCATTTTCTCTTCCCTCTTGCATGTCATTTCTAACAAATTTGAATTTCAAATGTTGCATTTGTTAACAAACCCCAAATCTTGCACATCCATCATCCATTCATGAAAGCACGACAAGTGGCATCATATCATTCAGTGAATGTTAGTCCCACATTGTTCCAATTTGGACATTCATCCATCTTGAAATCCTATAAATGAAGAGCTCCTTATCCTCATTTTCATCATCACAATCCAAGCAAAGTTACCATGCTCAAATATCTCTTAAGAATTTATCCATTATCATTGAGTCATAGCTAGGTTTTGTAGATTTTTGGCTTGGAGTCTTCATTCTTCACCAACTAAGTGGATCAATCTCTTCAACATTCGAAGCTTGCATCATAGGAATTGGGAAAGGGAAAATTTTCACATCAAATTGGCACCAATTCCCCAATGGGATCATGAGTTTGCACATTTAAATTAGGATTCAAGCTATTTCATTGTTTTTATTTTGTTCTTCATTTTTTTCTTTCCTATTGTGAGTTTGTAAAAGGATTTCATGGGGAATCCTTGTTTCAGCTTACAATTCCTTGTTTAGCTTGTTTACTCATGTTGTTTTGCA
>VDFB02062849.1:0-12666 GCA_007258455.2 Sequoia sempervirens
TATATAAAGAAATTTATTATAATAAAAATTAAAATTATAAATATTATATAATGTTTATTAATTAATATATAGTTTCTATTAAAATATAATGATAATAATAAATAAAATAAATAAGTGAATAAAAACAAAAACAAAAATAAAACTAGAACGTTAAATATAATGGAAAAACAAATAAAATAAAATAGAAATAAAGACAAAAAATGATATAGGTATAAATCAAGGATAAGAACAAATTAAAATGAAGAAAGAAATAAAATAAAATGTAAGAGATAAACAAACCAAAATGAGATGAAAAGAAAAAATAATAACAATAAAAATAAAAATAAACATAAGAATGATGGGATAATAAAATAAAATAACAAAAACAAAATAATAACGAATAATGAAAGAAAATAACAAAATAAAATAAATAACTAAGAATAATAAATAACATAATAAATAAAAATGAAAGCTATAAAAGAATAAAATAGAAATAAATAAAGAAATAAAGAAAAATGGTATAGGGATAAATCAAGGATAAAGAAAAAATAAAATAAAGAAAAACTAAAATTAAAATTAAAGAGATAAACAAACCAAAATAAAATACAAAAATAATAAAAAATAAAAATAAAATAAAAATAAAATGATATAATTATAAAATAAAATAAAGAAAAAATAAAATGAAGAATAATGAAAGAAAATAACAAGATAAAATAATGAATCAAATAAAAGCTTCAAAAGAACAAAAGTTAATTCAATGAAAAATAATTAAAAATTAAAAATAAATAAATAAATAAAATAAAATAACTAAAGAATAATAAATAAAGTAACAAAGATGATTTTAAGATAACAAGTCAAAATAAAATAAAATAAAATTATATTTGTTATAAAGCAACTAGTAAAAACAATACAATATTTGAATAATAAATTAACAAAGATGTTGGAAGATAAACAAAGAGTAAAAGAAAAACTAACTAAAACTAAGAGCAAGGACCCAATACAAGAAGGTAAAGTGATAAACCGAAGAGAGCAGGATAATGACAAAAAAGGGGGGAAATGAGGACAACCGACAAAAGAGGGGAACGAAAAGGCCCAGAAGAATGAGAAGAAGCAGAAAGGAAGAAACAAAAAGAGAACCCACAAGGAACGAAGGGGGAACGAAAACAAAAAAGCGGGAGACAGTCAAGAGTGGTTAAGATGGTGGTTTCTAAGATTGGATAACAAAGGTTGCCAGGAAAAGTTGAGATTCCAACCCTCATCACGATTCAAATTGGTGGGATGATTGCTAATTGCGATGGCTTCCTTGAGTTTTCTCTTAAAAAAGTTGTCTTCTTTGTATAAAACTTGAAAGTCTTCTAGACAAATGTGGTGTTTGGTGAAAGAAGAGTGCTCTGTGAGAGCGGATTTGAAGACACGATCATGCTTGATGTCTGCACTATGCTCTTTAATTCTTGTCCTAAAAGAGCGACCTGTTTCCCCTATATAAGGGATGCCACAAGAGCAAACCACAGGTTGTAAACACCTAATTCAAGAAGGATGTCTTTAGGGTCCTTAAGAGAAGGACTCTAATTATTTTTATTTATTATGTTATTTATTATTCTTAGTTATTTATTTTATTTTGTTATTTTCTTTCATTATTCGTTATTATTTTGGTTTTGTTATTTTATTTTATTATCTCATCATTCATGTTTATTTTTATTTTTATTGTTATTATTTTTTCTTTTCATCTCAATTTGGTTTGTTTATCTCTTACATTTTATTTTATTTCTTTCTTCATTTTAATTTGTTCTTATCCTTGTTTTATACCTATATAAAAAATAAATTTAAATTAAAAATAAATAAATAAATAAAATAAAATAACTAAAGAATAATAAATAAAGTAACAAAGATGATTTTAAGATAACAAGTCAAAATAAAATAAAATAAAATTATATTTGTTATAAAGCAACTAGTAAAAACAATACAATATTTGAATAATAAATTAACAAAGATGTTGGAAGATAAACAAAGAGTAAAAGAAAAACTAACTAAAACTAAGAGCAAAGACCCAATACAAGAAGGTAAAGTGATAAACCGAAGAGAGCAGGATAATGACAAAAAAGGGGGGAAATGAGGACAACCGACAAAAGAGGGGAATGAAAAGGCCCAGAAGAATGAGAAGAAGTAGAAAGGAAGAAACAAAAGAGAACCCACAAGGAATGAAGGGGGAACGAAAAGGAAAAAGTGGGAGACAGTCAAGAGTGGTTAAGATGGTGGTTTCTAAGATTGGATAACAAAGGTTGCCAGGAAAGGCTGAGATTCCAACCCTCATCACGATTCAAATTGGTGGGATGATTGCTAATTACGATGGCTTCCTTGAGTTTTCTCTTAAAAAAGTTGTCTTCTTTGTATAAAACTTGAAAGTCTTCTAGACAAATGTGGTGTTTGGTGAAAGAAGAGTGCTCTGCGAGAGCGGATTTGAAGACACGATCATGCTTGATGTCTGCACTATGCTCTTTAATTCTTGTCCTAAAAGAGCAACCTGTTTCCCCTATATAAGGGATGCCACAAGAGCAAACCATAGGTTGTAAACACCTGATTCAAGAAGGATGTCTTTAGGGTCCTTAAGAGAAGGAATGAGGTTTCTCAAAGTCGAAAAGGGCTTGAAGGCGCAACGAAGTCCTTTTTTGAGGAGGATCTTGGAAATTTTGTGGGAGATGCCTTCAATATATGGAAGGGAAGCGCAAGGAAGGAAATTCGGTTTGGAGGTATTGGTTTGGGGATGGAGACTTGCTCTGGTTTGGTTGAAAGCTTTAGAGATTTGTTTGTTAGTGTAACCATTCAAGATGAAGACACTGCGGAGATGAGCCAACTCCTGGTTTAAGTATTCCTCATCAAAAATTCGAAAAGCACGCAAGGCAAGGGTTTTAAGGACTCCAAAATTTTGGCTAGGGTGATGATGAGAAGTAGGATGGAGGTAGAGGTCAGTATGGGTTGCTTTACGAAAAACCTGACGGCCAACAGAACCATCTGATTTATTGATGAGCAAGATATCAAGGAAAGGGAGTTGGCCGTCAACCTCGAGTTCCTTGGTGAAGGAGATGCATTGGGAAACACTGTTGAGATGAGAATGAAAATCTTCAAATTTGTCAAGACCATGAGGCCAATAGACATTGGTGTCATCCACATATCGCTTCCACCACTTCGGTTTAAGAGGGAAAGAGGAAAGGGCAATTTCTTCAAATTGCTCCATGTAAAGGTTTTTTATGATAGGGGAGAGAGGAGAACCCATGGCAACACCATCAACTTGCTCATAGATGACTCCTTGGAAGGAGAAGAAGGTAGATCTTAGGCATAATTCGACAAGGCTTGCAATTTTGTTGTTGGTTTTGCGTTTGACAATTTCAATAGAGTCCGAGATAGGCACCTTGGTGAAGAGAGAGACCACATCAAAGCTCACCAATGTGTCATTCTTATCTAATCGGACCTCCTTGACGAAATTGACAAAGTGGGTAGAATCCTTGATGTGTGATTCAGAATTACCCACAAGCGAGGAGAGTAATTTAGCAAGGAAGGAAGCCAACTTGTAAGTGGGTGAGCCTATGGTGTCCACAATGGGTCAGAGAGGAGCACCTGCTTTGTGAATTTTAGGGACTCCATAAATGCGAGGAGTAACCTCCTTAGAAGGAACCAGGCACTTCTTGGTGGCTTCATCAAAGGACGAGCAAGAAATGACAGATTTAACTTTTTTGAGAATTTTAGAGCAAGGGTTGCAAGAGAGAGTTCTATAGCTCTGCATATCAGAAAGAAGAACAAAATTTTTTGCATTGTAGTCATGTTTGTTCATGATAACAGTGGCGTTTCCCTTGTCAGCTTTGCTGATGACTAAATCATTATTATGTAATAAATTCTTGAAAGCAAAAATTTCAGCTTTGGGGACATTGCACTGTGGGGGTTTGGCACGCCGTAAGGCCACCGCACAGTCTTGTCTAACCTCTTCCGCAATGTGAGAAGGGAGAGTATGAATGATCTCAATCTCAATGAGGAAATCCAAGTGGGGAATGGAGCGAGGAGAGATGGCAAATCCCAAGCCTTATTTAAGAATTTTAAGGCAAGGGATGCAACGGGCATTGATAGATTGACAACCAACTTGGACTCAGCCTTTAACCAAAGTAGAGGGATATTTGATCGACTGGGGAAAAGAATCACGGTAAGTTTAGGCTCACATGCAAGAGGCTATCTCAAGACCGAGGGAATGGGAAGCCACCTAATTGTTTCTGGTGAGGGACACAATTGTAGAGCCGCCTTAAGGAAGTAATGGCTTCATGTATGTAAACGCCGTAAGTAAACTCCAAAGGTACTAATAACAATGCAACAATTTTTTTTTTAAGAACATAATAATTATAATTAAGTGTTCCAACATAACAATGATCCAAGTTACACAACTAAATCCCTTGGGGTACACAGGGTGACATTACTATTCTAACCCATAACCAAGACAATAGATTAAACAATAATTAAACAGTTATATAAATCCATTCATTCTCATATCATCATTTAAATATCCATTAACAATAACCATATTAATACCATAAGTACATATGACAACAAATGAAATTATAAAGATATAAAGTGTTACATATTTCGATGGATACAACACCACATAATCAACTATTACAAATGACAGTTCCTGAATAAATACATGGCCTGATTATACATTTACATCCATATGATAGTACATTACAACTATCAGGAAATACATCACAATAACCGCATATACAAATTACATCCAAGTCATCCCAACACACGTGGAAGACAACACATCAATGATGAAATACATCTGAAGTATAAACATACATCTGGAACAAAGAATACTGGATCATCAACATCCGCCAAACCCTACAATAAAAGAAACATTTGCAACCAAAAGGGGAACCTAACGGTAAGCACGCTCCAATCTAACCACCTTGTGTTGGGAGAGACAAGGAAGGATTCTGACTGGCACGTCTAACAATAACAAAGACTAACTCCAAATAGACAACTTAACATCAAAGACCACATAGAAACCAAGCAACGAAAAAACCAAAAGGCATAACAACAAAAACTACTTCTGAACATAACAATAATCCACTTTCCAAAATCACAACTAGTCACAAACACAACATCAATAAAACTCAAGACATAATATCAAAAAACAACTTCCAAAACTAACCAATGACAAATCAACAAATCACTTCCAGAGGACTTCAATAAATCAACACAAATAGAATGTTAGAGGAGAGTGTCATTGCATGGCTTAACATGAATTATCCAGACAACCTATCACAAGGTGCCACCTCCATCTCTACATGGATTCTCTAGACAACCAAGTTAAGGTGCCACCTCCATCTATGGTTCTCCTGACAGCCTATCTCAAGGCGCTGCTCCATAGTGTTACTCATGCAGAGTCGTTAACCTTTCGTGAAGACAAGGCAATGACCTTGCCAACCACAGCCTTCTCAGTCCCCTTTAGTCTACGATAACACTAATAGGCAGACGAGGCATCACAATTATCTTATTAATGTTTAATCCCCACCCGTGATTTATTGCTTAGGTTATCACTGATTACTATAACTCTATGTGGGTTACCCTGACAGCCCCTTTGTGCGCCGGCCCCCACTAGAGCCACTCTCTCTAGACACTCAAGCACAAAAATAACTAACTCAATAGGATTGTACCACAAGAAATATTGAACCAAACAATGGGTCTCTCCTCAAGGCACACAAACTATCTCTACTAAAAATCACATGAGCAACCTCACAAAGGGTACAATCCAAGTGTAAGACATTATCACCACCAAACCAAAACATACGAAACATACATCGACCACCAAAATAATTCCACATGTAACACAATTTACATCCATAGACCCAATTTCAGCTAAAATCAAAACAATAACAACACAACCACCTCTGGAAGTCTTAAACATTAACTTAAGCTCCTATAACAAGACATATCAATTCTAAGGTTTCCTACATGACCCACACCTGAATTAAAGAAAATCAATTTAAACAAAATGAGTAATCTAAATAGTGCACAAATCATAAACCAATGCCAAACCAACTACAAACATAATAAATTTCACCCATTTCATAAATCAATATCTCAAGAATGATCGATTCAATTCAAAACACAATTTATTTGTAATTCAAACACTTACACTATAACGTTGCACTATTCAATTTATTTATAATCACATAGTTTATTCCTAATCTTCTTAATTAAACTTTAATATTATAACTTGTAAAAATTATCATATTAAATCCATAACCCCAACATATATATCCATGATGTATATATATTTATGTGTGTATACACACACACATATATATATATAAAATAAAATTAAAAAACACATCTATTAAAATCCTATTTTAAAATTATATTATATATAAAAAAAAATTAACAAATAATATATATATTAAATAATATATAATATATAAAAAAAATCGCGATAAAAATAATAAACAAATTTTAATTTTAAAAAATTGTTTTAAATTAAAGTTTTTATTTCAATGCATAGCACGTATTCAAAGGCAAAGCCCACCCCACAGTACATAGTATTGTGGGTAGTGGGGGGTACGCAGCCCCCACTGGCTGCGCCCAACAGCCTCGGCTGCTTGCACAGTCAATGGTGCTGCGTACTGTAGCCACTGGGGCCGTGGATGGTATGGCCTCGGCCGGCCGCCCACCCCCCAATAACTAAACAAAAATAAATTTATTTAATTTAATTTATATTTATATTTTTATATTTTTAATAAAATAATAAACGGAATACGAGATTCGTTTTATTTTTTTAATTCAATTTTTGCACCTTTATAACTCTGAATCTTAATAATATGAAAATAACATAAAATTAATTAAATATAATTTATTCAATATTCTCAAAATAAACTCTGTAATATAAATGTATATTCATTCAAATGATTCAGACAAAATAATAATAATATAAGTATATTTAATTTTGTTTAAATATATATATGTGTATATATATGTATATTTAACCAGACATTCAGAATAATAATTATGACAGTAGATTTTTTTATAAACTCAATATAGATCTGATATGCAAATTCGATCTTCAACCATAAATGATTTTTATTTCAAACAATAATTTTCGCTAATAAGCTATATTGAAGAACTTCAAAAAAGATTTACTAAGGTTTTCAAGAGAAGATTCAAGGGTTTCATATGAACAATTTCAAATTATAGAACTTCTTTCAATGAATTTTTCAAACACAACAAATAGATATTGTTTCAAAGAACAACAAAAATAATGATAAATAACAGAAGAAAACCCAGAGTCCTTCGTCTGGTGAAGAATCCAGCACAATAATCTTCTTTCGAACATGGAACCCCTCTGTAGCTTCTTTTCCAAATTCCTATCTTTAGCTCACTTCTGAATCTCTCTTTTCTTCATCCACAATAATTTTACCCAGAAAATACAAAGACCCCCAAAACTATTTTTCTTTTGCTTTCTTTTTACAGATCAAATCAACAAGAAAAAAACTTCTCTCTGCCAAAAATCCCCTCTCAATAATAATATAAAATAAAATAAATTCAATAAAGCTTTTCAGCTTTCTTTTCTCAAAAATCCTCTTCCCTTATTGGTCCTTTTTCCAGGTTTTAAAAGCACAACTTATCTACAATTTTAATTAAAATAA
Source organism: Sequoia sempervirens (assembly GCA_007258455.2). Taxonomy (NCBI): domain Eukaryota; kingdom Viridiplantae; phylum Streptophyta; class Pinopsida; order Cupressales; family Cupressaceae; genus Sequoia; species Sequoia sempervirens. The sequence goes on from VDFB02062849.1 coordinate 7,662, forward strand.
TTTATTTAATCAAGATATTATCTGCACATTATTTTCTAATTTAATATTAATAAAAAGATAATATTTAATTATCCTCAACAATATTTATTTAATTTAATTTCTTGCATATTAATTAATTAAATACTTTTTAATTTACAATATATTTAAATTTAACATTTTTCAAACTCACAATTAAATCAAGTAACAATGCAACATTAATTAATTATCTTATATAATAAGATTAATTAATTAAACACTACCATAAATAAAAAGGATACTTCAACAATCAAACTACACAATTCAATGAAGACAAAAACTTCAGTCATTACACAATAACTTACAACAAGACGACGGACTTGGGATGGGGACACTTCCAAATCTACTCCCTTTTTCAACATTTTACCCAACATTATAATGCTCACCCTTTCTTGCTGAAGCAGGTGGAATCGAGACTTATTCCTACAAATCCTGCATCCAAACAACGTCAAGTAGCACATGTATATACATATATAATCAAAAATATCATAATGTGAGAAGGAATTACAGTGTAGCAGGGCACTCGTGAACGAGTGATGTTACACTGTCCTCTCACCTAATCTATTCTAAAAATTACAATATCAAAGATGAAATAACATTCTAAACAAATTGATCATATGATAACATGATTACTTAACTACTGTATCATAACTAATTATTAAACCATTGCATTATAAAATAATACTGAATTCAAATAACATGATCACCATAGAATCATCACATTGACATATAAAATATTAATGAAAAACTATTTGAATAAACAATAATCCAATCAACACACATAATATCATAAATCATACTAATAATGTCACACGCAACAATTAACTAAACTACGCATCCGCACACACCAAGTCGGTGAATGAATCGCCAACACAAATTAGTATCATGCTAACACATAAGAGAAACCAATAGTAGCAAATAGTATCAGAAATATGGGGGTATTACATGAGTGCCCTATGATTCTGAGATTTCCTCTTCATGGTGTGTTTGATCATATTATATATATGCATGTTCGATGTACTCTTTGTTGCAGGTTGACAGGTACATGACATTGACTCCACCTGGTTCATAGGTTTGAGCATGTCCATTGACCAATGGAAATTGATTGGGAGATAGTAGCTAGGTTTTCCATGCCAAGTCGTCACCCTAGTCATAGTGTGTCGTCAAGTTGTTGTTGGGTTGGTTGTTTTAATTCGGTCCCTTGCATCTTGAGTATTTATTTAATTGCAAATTTTAAAGGTTATCAAGTGGCTTGCGTAGTTAAATTGATGTTTATGTGTATTTATTTGCAATGTTGAAAATGTTGTAGTCTGGCCGTGCAAACCCCAGAACACACAATGCAAATAATTTTTTTTAAAATAATTAAATTAAAACATGTAATAATATTTAAACTATAATCACATAGCATATTACATAACATTAACACACTTAATTCTCTGGGGCACGTGAGGTTACTTCGCAACAACTAAACGGAAATAAAGATAAAGATTACAACATAACCATTTATATTATAATAACCATGAATAAGGATACATCCAATAACCATGATGCAAGAATAATAACATCACATAATACAACCATAATAAATCTCTTAACAAAGATACAAATGATCCTAACTATTACATCATCATTTTAATATTACATTACAATCTCTTGATAATTGAATTACATTGAATTTCCCAAACATGTGGCATGATACAAGTACAATGAAATCTGAAATACAAAGTGAACACTGGTACAACTCCACCGTGGAAAAGCAGAGAAGATAGGATGTTGATGGGGAACCCAACGGAAAGTGAGTAATTGCTCCACCCAACCATGAATACAAGTAACTCCACCCCATGCTCGTAGGTGACAAGGAAGAGAACCCGACCATGAATGCCAAACCGACACATGAACAACATAATACAACACAAATACAACTCAAGGCATACAATGAAACAACCATCAATGTTCACAAATCACATAACAAGTTAACGCTATGAAACTCATCACAGTTAAATAAAGCATTACTAATTAAACAAGTATCTGAAAATAATCATAAACCAAAATTCACAAGAATCAGAAACAACATTAAGAATACAATAGCCAGAGGCAACTACGTAAAACAAAAGCAATACAGGGTGTCTAGTGGAGAGTGTCATCGTGATAGCTTCCTATGGGATTCTCCTGGCCCTTCCTCCAACTGAGGCGCCGACACCCATCTATGGATCTCCTGGCCCTTCCTCCTAACTGAGGCGCCGACACCATAGGGTAGCTAATGCAGAGCCGATAATCTCTCATGAAGATGAGACTACGACTTTGTCGACCACGGCCTTCTCAGTCTATCACTAGTCTATGGTAGCCCTAATGCATAGACGAGGAATCCAGTTTTAATTATCTTGTGTGTTTTACTACCCATCCCCCTAAATTCTATTGTTTAGGTTATCACTTGTTTAACTACTCTTACGTGGGTTATCCTGAGCCCTTCCTCATTCCAAGGCATTGGCGCCCACGAAGAGCCACTCTCCCTATGACCCCTAACATATCTCAAAGCAGGCAAGAGTTGAACTAGCACATATAAAGCATAAAACCAAAACCAGATACACGAGGCATTAACCCTCTCGCAATTACTCATAACCAAAAGTCTTACAAAACTATTCAACCCTTCCAAACATAAAACTAATAATGCCCAAAAGCATAATCAAGAGGAGAATAACACTCTAAAATAACAAGCCTCTGGAACAAGGTTGCACAAACATCAACGGTTCCCACATCGACGAGTGAAGTTTACAACTATTTAGAAAGGAAAACAATAACAAAACCACATGATTTCATAGTTAAAGGAAAACGATTCACTCAATTGCATAAAACACTTCAATTTTGAATCGATATAAGGAACACCACAAGTTTATAAACCTACAACAAAATATTTAATTCTTAACAAAGAACATCAGATAAATATTTAAATAATACATTAAATTTTATTATACTAAAAATCAATAATATTTTATTTATAAAGAAAATTACATTTCTTTATTTCTATATATATATTGATATATTTTAAAAACATAATTATATATATATATATAAAACCATAAATAAAAAGAATATATATATATATATATATATATATATATATATATATATATATATATATAAATTCATATATATATAAAAAAATGAAATTAAAAGAACTATAACAGAGGCCCAGTGGGGACTGCTATGGCAGCCCGTGCCACAGTGGGGGGCGGGGTGGGTACGGCCTGCCGTGCCCTCCCCAAACCCCATACAATTTTTTTTTTATCAAAATGAAATTTCGATTTCATAAACCCTTTTATATATATTTTATTTTATTTTTTCTCTAACACGGAAAACAAAACGAATTTCATTCGCACGGTACAGAATACAGATTTCAAAAATTCCAATTTTTTATAGAAAGAGAACAATTCATTCGATCTACTCCAATATAAAGAAATTTCAAAAAAAAAAAAACAATTTCAATGAAGAAAATAAATATAAAACTATATATATATAATTATATATATACACAAATATATATACAGTTACCTAAACACAGGGAACACAATTTTCTGTGTAACATACAGAATCACCATATATTTAAAATACATATTTTTGATTTTCAAAATAATATTTCAATTCCATTAAAATGCAAAGATTGTTCTTTTCCACAGGAATAACAGAGAGATTGAGTATATCCAACAGAATTCGAAGAGTTTCTTTTCAGTTTGTTTGCAAAACAAGATTTTCCAAATTCAACAAGAATTTTCCTTTCAAAGAAGACCTATTTGTTTATTCATTTTCTTATCTTGAAGAAATCATTTTAATCTAATTCACAGAAGATTTTTTTTTTTCTTACAAATATTGATTATAAAACACCTATTTATTCCTTTTTACAGATTTAAAACCATTAAGAGAAGAGAGTGGAACCTGGAGTCCTGCGCTCTCGAGAATATGATGAAGCTAGGTTTTTGACGGGCTTTACGTAGAGCTCCTCCTTCCTGCTTCAAATCTTCTTTGAGTAACCGTGCTCAAATCTCGAACCCAGTCCTTTGTTCAGAAGACTCCAAAATAACCAGTAACAGATTCCAAATCCCTTTCTAGAACTCTCCTCAAAATATAGCAAAAGATTGAAAACATTATTTTTCCCAGATTCAAAAATACATAAGCAATAACTTGTCAAACTTCTGTATCACTAATCTTCTATGTGTGAGAAAACTCACAAAATTCTTAATTAAATAAAAGATATTGTCCCTTTCTTCCAAAAACTCTAAAAATCAAAAATAAAAGAAAATAATTCTTTAAAAGCAAAGCTTTTTAATCAGATCTGTATTCTTATTCATTCTCACAACTTTTTCATTCTTTTCTTTGTATTTTTTTTTCTTTTAATTTCTATTTTTACAACTTTACTTGCACATCACATTATCCATTTAATTTGAATAATTTATTCTAATAATTATCCTCAACAAGATAATTAATTAAAATAAATAACACACAATTTAATATTATAATTATCACACAATAAAACTCATGACTTTTAAAAATAAATAAATCATTTAAATATTTAAATACAATTTAATCTAACATTTAAAATAAATAATTATTTCCAACATTTAAATTGAATAATCATAACTTATAAAATACCACATTAATAAATTACGACAAAACACAAAACACGAACCACAAATAACGATAGTTACAAAAAAGAACAATACCAATCAAACAAGACGGTCTGAGATCATGGGACGGGATGACTTCATCGTCACCTTTGTTTCAACATTTAATCATTGGGCTATTGGTGCTCGCTCTGTCCTGCCGAAGTAGGTGGAATCGAGACTTGTACCTGCAATACCTGCATACAAAAGAAGTCGCGTACATGTGCATACATATATATATATATAAAATCGAAGTATTAAATCAAAGCACTGCATTGTGAGAAGGAATCGTAGCATAGCAGGGCACTTGTGAACGAGTGATGCTATATTGTCCT